>BMAW01008704.1:0-55224 GCA_019974015.1 Nephila pilipes | reverse complement strand
CAGTAAAGGATTAATAAACATGAAAATTTAAATATACTAAATTTTGCCAAACGATATTTTCACACGTACACGATTTCAGTCGTATTTAAATTTGATTATCGTTTGACTGAACATTTTTCCACATCAAAACTTCCTACATAAAACCCCCTTCCTTGCCTCCTCTCAAATCTATTCCATCCCAACTATCACTGAAATGTTGCTCATCCAAAAAAAGAGGAAAAGTTCTATATACCCGTATTTTTAACTCTTATGCAGGTGTTTATGCGTGAAAGTTTTTTTCTTAAATATTATTATTATTCTTTTCTCCCTTCTCCTCTCTCTCTCTCAGTCAAACGATTTCAAAAGAAAAAGAAATACGGCATTCCAAAAAAATTACTCTTAAAAATTTTTTTTTAAAAAAAAAAAAAAAATAAAAAAAAAAAAAAAAAAGTTTTTTCTGGCCCGACGAACTTCCAAACTGTTTGACATCTATTTTATTCTCTTCTTCACTGTATTTATATATATACATAATTTTTTTTTTCCGAAATTTTATTATGATTGTTCGTCCGAAAAACATCTCAACCCTGCCAGACAACTTTCACTGGAAGAAGAAGAAGCAAAAGGGGGGAAAGAAGAGAAAAAGAATACGCAGCGCTTTTCTACCTAAAGGGCGGAAGTCAGCAGTTTCCTCATTACGCTTTGTGGCGGGGCTTGCTTCAAGAGGGGCCATTGTCAGGGCTTAAGTGGTTTCAGGGAGCGCGCCCTGGACTCACAAGAGGAGCGGAAAATAGGAGGAAGGATCCAGAGAATGGGTACCCAGTAAGCGGAACGATCCTTATACGGAAGGGAAGGGGAGCCCACATACAACAGGGGAAAGTTTAAGGAGAAAAAAAAAAGTTTGATTTTTTTTTTATTATTGATAAAATAGTTTTTGTGGGTTACGCTATTGAAAAGCAGTTGACATGAGATATGGCGATGGTCGGTTTTTAATGCGCTCTTAAGCGACTGTGACAGTTCCTACATCATTTCTGGAGTTCGATATTTTTCTTTAACTCTTTTTAATGCGTTCCCTTATTTGATTTAGTTCCATTTTTTTTATGTTTATGATAAATTAGTTGCGTTATTAAAAATAAGTTTTGCTTTTTCAAGTGATTTGGGGAATAATCTGAACAGATATTTCTCTGAACACAAATATAGACATTTTTTAGCATTCACAATTGTCTACGTCGTAATTTGTCATTCGTTGACAGCATCGTATGTCGAAATATGCAACAAAATCGAAATTAAAATCATAACTATCAATAAGCCTACACTGAAATTTCATAATCACAAAAAATAATTTGTTTTTTAGTAAGTTTTTAAATTTTAAATAACTTTTCGGAATTAGAAGCGTGCACAAGCAGAAGTGTGCAATGAAAACGGGGGAAAAAAAAACCTGTGAACAAAACAACAATATCTATCACGAGCACGAAAATTTAATTTAACTGCTGTGATAACCTCAAAATATGTTCAGCTGTGTTTTCAAAGATTTTTTTTAAAATTTTGAATTGAAAATAAAGTTTTATTATAAGGCTAATTTAAATTCAAGCATTTTTTTAAATTAAATATTTGCTCTGTTTTTGTTTTAAATTTAAGAAACTCCATTTCGTAATATATAAAATTTATCAATTCCGAAACGTGACCATAAATAGCTTTAAACGGGATAAAACTAAAATAAATAAATAAACATTTTCATCTCAAAATCTGATATATATTTTGCGTATATATTTTTTATGATTTCATTTATTCAAAATTTATAAACGTTATATCGAGATTCAGATTGTGCGATTGTTCATTAACGTCGCATTGAGAAGCAAAACGAAGGCTACTGGCGACGGACGCAAAATTTTGAACTCGGGTAAAGTGACGAGGATGACACCTCAGTTAGCACCTCCCCTCCAAACTCCCACATCACTCCAACAAGAGGACTTGGGACCTAGTCAGGTAAAATGAGCACCAACCTTGCTAAATGACGGGTCATTAGTAGCAAAGGGGCATGAACCCACAAACAACGGAAAAAACGCTGGCTCCTAGCCTGTGACTATGACTATGACCACTAGGCTACCACTGTCACTACTGAGATTCATAAATAATTGATTAATATTGGAAATTTGAGTTAAGCAAAAAATTTGAATTAAGTGAATACATGCTCTTTGAACTCTGAAATGCTTTGGTGAGCTACGCAGTGAATTCACACAGGGACTACGATTGCATATATTGAGAGTAGGTAAAAGTAAGTGAGCGGTGGTTGAAACCTTGTACTTTCATAAAATTTAATTGATACACCATTGACAACCATAAGAATTTTGAACTTTGGGGAAGTAAGAATGTGACACCCCGACTATGATCCATCTCAACTCAATAAGAGTTTACGCAGTAAAGATTCCGTAAAGAAAATCTAACTGATTTTTATTCCATTCTTAAAATAATCCAGAAATAAATTTTTCGAATCTGGAGTAGAGCCCTTCATGTCTTCTCAACGAAAGATTAATGGAAAAATTTCCTTATCTGAAATAATTTTGAAGGCGGGTCCGAGTCAGGAACAGATCCAAATCCTTAGCTAACTGACTATATTATCCTCTCCTGGAACTAAACGTGTCCATGGTAGCTTGGTGATCATGGCCACGAGCTAGTGGCTGGCTTTGTTTCCATCAAGACACGAGTTCGAGTCCTGTTGCCACTGAAGATTCTTCCTGTAGGGTTGACGCACGTTATTTCTGTCCGAAGCTCCAAGTTCTCACATTCGTATTGGGTGAAGCTTGGAGAGGGAAGGGACAAAGCTTTCCTCGTCACTTGATCGAGATTCAAACTAGTGAGGTCCTTTCTTAAAAGCTTTCGTGTTGCTTTGAAGTGCGACTCTAGTAAAACAATCAATCAGTTTCACACAAAACTTCGAAGGCTAAGTTACTCTCAGAAAATGCACACGTCCAAGCTCCTCGCTATCCAAACTTTCCGATCTCTCTCTTTCTACTACTCATTCCTCCAACATCATCGCAGCTAAAAGCCCTTCCAATCTCGGTCTCAGATCACTCTCTACATTTCAATATATTAATTCCACATAAGTCAGGTTCATTCATAAGGAGAGAATCTCAAATCAAATAACGTCATATAGAGTCTCATAAGGTTAGCTGAAGGGAAATACGCGTGAGAATCCCGATACATGGTAATATCTTAGTCATCTGACTGTGATTCGAGTTTGCAAGACCTTCTCCATTGGGCTTGATTCATGAGACATCCCTGCCATATGCCTCGGAGCAATCATGCATCAAAGTTGAAGTAGTCTTATACATGCTGTTAACTTGTCTCGAAACATCGTCAGTATATTTTATATCATTTGTAAGAACCGTCCACAGATACATATTGATAAATTATTAACATTTTTCGTGAAATTATTTAAATTATCAAAAATATTTCAACTCACTTTAATTTTTTAATTCCTTTAGAAAAATAAGGTCATGATTGCCAGTACGTGGTAGGGGGGGTCATCAAGTCGAGAATTTAAATCCTGATGTCTCCTAAGAATCTTGGTAAACGTTGAAGGCTACAAGTCCTCACGTAAGCAAGACGGGGAAATTTGGATAGGGAGATGCTAAATCAGATGTCGTCCTCGTCACTTGACCGAGGCTCAAAATTACCAGTTCCACCGCCAACAGCCCTCGTGTTGCTTCTTAATGTGGCATTAATAAACAATCAATCAGCCAATAGAATTAAACTATGGTCCAATCTACCACCAAACTGTTTAGCGTCAAAAACAATTGAATCTGGAATTTAAATTTGTGTGGTTTGTTTCATAATAACACACACAAAGAAATAAATGCACTAGATTTAAAAATATTTAATAACACAGGAAAAAGAAATTGCATTTTTGGAGAATTTTAATGCACAAGCACCTATATATAGGAATTTCACATCTTAAAGCGTTGCATGTATTAGTGTTGATATAGCTCTTGCATGTATTAGTGTTGATATAGCTCTTGCATGTATTAGTGTTGATATAGCTCTTGCATGTATTAATGTTGATATAGCTCTTGCATGATTCTAAACTGATGCTTCTAGTCTATAAATCGAGCTGTGTTATTGTTGATTTATTACTGTTCAATCAGATTTCAAAATTTAAGAAAATCACCAAAGCGACAATATCAGAAGATTTAAGAATCATCAGCCGGGTACTTTAACGACAACAATAATGTACCAACAAAAGAAATCAGTTAACCGTATTTGTTACAAACGACGATAAATCGTTCTTATTGCGTATTTTTTATTTATTTATTCGATATTTTTATGTTTACGCATTCGTTTTAAAGTCTTTTATTTAATAAAAATAAATTTTAAAAAAATAATAATAAGCTTTTCGCGAGTGTTGCGAATGATGATATATAGCCGTAAGGCACTAAGAGGATTAAAAGAAATTAAAATTAATAGATATTACAGCTGACCCGAACAGTTAAAAGAAAGAAGTGAGAATTACCATCAGCTGCAGTGCCAGTCGATTGTGAAACAGCTAATAATATGTCTGATGCAAAAGGACTTGACACTTTCTCGCAGCTGTTTGTTTACACTCGGTCGGTCCGCTTCCCCACCAATGCCGGCTAGTTTTCATGGTGGTAGTTTCGCAAGACACCACAGTACTCCCCCTCGAAATGAAAGGTCGGGTATAAGTCAACGGAAGGATACATCAAGAACCCAACAGTCTGAGCGGAGCGATACAACTGTCGAAAGTTATCTGTGTAGTAGTGGAGAGTCCAGCACAAGGCCACTGAGAAGTCCGAGTCTCTGAGTTGAGGACAATGAATGCGAGAATCCAGCACAAGGCTGCGAGGAAATGGAGAGTGGCAGGGCTGAAGATGGAGAAAGTTTGTTTTGAGCGTCTAGCACAGTGCTAGAAATAAGATCTGATAAATTGTGCTGTGGACGAAGAAGGCAGTGTTTCAGCTCTACACAATGCTACAGAAAAATTCTGATAAGCTGCACTGCAAAGGAGTGATTGTGATTGTTTATTAACGTCTCACTGAAAAGCAACACGAGGCTATTGGCGATAGACCTTATAATTTTGAACCTCATTCAAGTGACGAGAACGACACTGAGCTGGCATCTCCCTTTCCAAGCTACCACACGACGTCGACTGGAGGACTTGGAGCATCGGCAGATTTAACGTGCGTTAGTCCCATTACACGGCGGGTCAATAGTGGCTTCAGGACACGAACTCATGATTCAATGGAATAAATACCGGCATCAGACTCGCGACTATGACCATTAGGCTACAGTCTGAACTTACCCTTAGAACAATGCTACAGAAAAGGTCTAATGAGATGTGCTGTGGACGAAGAAAGTTGAATTTGAGCGTCCAGCATAATGCTGCAGAAAAACTACCGGCTACATGACACAAACTTTTCCTTTACTTTCTCAGTTTTGTTAGTATCTTGAGCGTTATCTTCCATTCTTCACAATATCATTATGTTTCTCAAATGTGTTTACATTTCTACTTGGGATCTAAAATTGAAATGGGTGAACTTTTTGATAAACAAACAATAAATGATCAGATTCTGAAGAATATCCGTCTGTCCAATATGTTCTAAATTGATCAAATTCAAAAGTTATACTTGAGAAATTTACAAATCTCTAAACAAATACAGCGTTTAAATCTAAAATGCATTCAACGAAATAAATCATCATATACATTTTTAAATTAAAGAATAAATTTTCTCATATTAAATTCACAAAATTAAAATTCGGATGCATGAAATAATATTATATAATTTATGCTTGCGTTAGGGAAAATTTGTTAGAACTTTTTTGTTTACCAAACACGCTTTTTTAATTAAAACGTTTTTCTGAATTTCACTTGGTGTGTGTGTGTGTGTGTGTGTGTCATCAAATTTTCGATCGTTAATTTAACCAACTTCCCATCAATCTAGAGTTCTGAAACCTTGGGAATTGTTCTCACTCACCTAACAATGCGATATTTAGACATTTGCGACAAGTTTTAGCTAGTATTTTCTTCAATAATGCAGTTTATCCCAACCACTTGGCGCGATTTCAAAAATTGGCGATTTTTTTTGTTTGGCTGAACGTTAAGTCCGTAAAACGGACCAGGGTAGCCACATTTGGCAAAATATTGCCAAATAATTCTTGTCGCCAAGAGTGATTGGGTTAAACTGCATTCCAACCATTTAATTTACCGGATGAATTAATTAATTTTAGTTACTTTTAACGTTTTTATGTATTTCACTTGGTTCGTGTTTCTGTGTGTGTGTGTGTGTGTCATCAAATTTTCTATCGTTAAATTAACCAACTTCCCATCAAGCTAGAGTTCTGAAATTTCGGGAACCGTTCTTACTTGCCTAACAATGCAATATTTAGATATTTGCGGCCAGTTTTTACTAATATTTCAATAATTTTTCTTAATAAACTTTGCCACTATATAAAAACGTTGTTTTTAAAAACGTTGGTTTTTATCTCGAATTATTACACGTGTCTTAATGAACAGGTCAATATGTGGGTCAGTTTTCTTTCTGGAGAGTTTCGCAGGCTTCCTTTGGGTATAAAGATAATTTCCGATACGATTTTATGCTCATCATTAATTATTATTTTTTGCAAAAAATATTGTACTTTAAATATTTTATTAGAAGTGTAATCACACATCATCCTCTCTAAACTTTTTATTTATCGAATTTTCATCCTACATGAGAAAATTTATGCTTCTTTCCTCCAATTTTTATATCACTTGCCTTTTTCTCTCAAAGAAAACCTAGATAGACTTTGGAATCCTCCCAATGCATGGCCTTAAGAATTTAGGGAAAGTATCTCAACTCAAATGTTGTTTGGGCACGACCAAAACAAGAAAACCCTTCAAAATAACACCAAAAGTATTGCATTTGGGTGAAATAATTCGATTCAATCCTGACATAAATTCGAAGGAAGAGTGGCATTGAAGTTATTCCAACAATTTAGCAATTCAGATATCTTTTGACCAAGGCTCAAACTGAAAAAAAAAAATTATTCGATTTCATCGTTTCCAATTTAAAACTGATGTAGAATCGAATGATTTGTACGGAAGAGGTAGAAAGGGCCTGTGAATATGTATATTCAATAAAAGCAGCAAGGCTGTACTGATTTTTTTTAATCACTCAAGGGGGTTGTAGTTTTAGTCCACGCGACTAAATGGTCAACCGAATACTTTCCAAAATAAAGTGATTTCTGAATATCTTTTCTAATAAACGAATGAATAAGTAAAAAAAATGAATGGGCGAGTGGATGAATGGATGAACGAATGAGTGAATAAATGAGCGAGTGGATGAATGAATGAGTGAATGAGTAAATGAATCAATCAATGAGTGCGGGAAGGAGATAGGGGATAAATGAGTATATAAAAGAATGAGTGAATAAGTAAATGAATCAATGAGTGAGTGAATGAGCGAATGGATGAAGGAATGAACGAATGAGTGGATGAATGAATGATTGAAAGAGTAAATGAATCAATCAGTGAGAGAGGGGATGAATGAGTCAATGAATGGAGGAGTGAATGAATGAAAACCAATCAAATTTCCATTCCATTTCCATTCCGCTGTCATGCTCAATTTTAATATTTAATCGAATAATTTAATAAGCATTTTTAAAAAAGTCAGCATCTTTGGTGGCAAAACTTTTCTGTACAATACTTTGCATGGCATATTTTTTTTTATTAATATTGTCTTATTTTATTACCTTTTTTATTTGTTGTTATTCAAATGTTGTAACTCCTCCCTCTCATTTATTACTGAGATCATTATTTCTAAGTTAAATAGTCACTAAATAAAAGTGTGTCTAAGTATTTGGAAATTCAAACAGCTAATTGAAGACACACCAGATCAATATTAACACAGTTCATTAATCCTCTTCAAATTGCCGATGCTCATGCTGAACAGAGCTCTCTCTCAGTCTAACTACTAATCCTGAATGTGCGTCTGATAATAATTTGGAATAATAATATTTAATTTTATCAACTTACTCGGGTTCGAGTGAGTAATATCACTAAGGTTGAAGGTTCGAGAGGGAAATCTGTCTTCTTCTGTATGAACTCTCTTCTCAAAGTCAAATTAATCAAAGTCAGTCTGCTTCCGATAATCACTTGTTGAACTACAATTTCTATCATACGCTAACTACCGACTATTTACTACTAACGCCAATATTCAATTCTCCTTCGCATGTACATGTATATCCTTAAATAACTCCACTACACTTCTTTCATTCAGTGTAATCTGTGTACATCACGTTTCATTTGATTGGAAAGGAGTAGGAAATTCCAATAATATCAGAAAGTAAACTCAGATGTTGTATAGTTAAAGGGAAAATAGCGAATAACCCAAAGTTTCTGAGTCGTATCAATCTGATAGTTAAAATATTGGGACAGTGCGAGATTTCATTTTTCAAAAGTTCATGATTGATTTATGAGAATAATAACAATTATTTTCTTTGAGCAAAAAATTTTCACGTGCCTAAGCATTAAAATTTATACAGTGAGGTAACAGTTAGAAGATTGTCCTCACCATTCAATAATGTTCAGAATTATGTTTAGAGCTGACATTCCATTGGCAATTCTAATACAATTTCAACCAAACAAGACACTCAGACTGCTAATTCATGTGTAAGAGTTTTAAATTCATTGTCTATTTCATTTTACGGACTCCACTTATATAATAAAGTAATAATGTGTATATAGTACTCCAGAATTCTATATACGCATTATTTGTGTTATTTCTGTTGAATTAAAAATTAAAAATTAAAAAAAATAAATAAATAGAATTAGCTCCATCAGCGCAAACAAATGTATTGAAATAAATCAAAATATTACTGATGATTTTAAAAAATGTGGCCACAGTTTCAGATATAAGAGGAGGGATTTGAGAATTTTTTATTTACTTCGGGCCATTTTTCTTCTATATTATTTATTGTGCCATGAGATATTGAACAATTTTAATTGATCCATAAGTTGAAATTGAGTTTATGATGTTGGTTAAAAAGAGTACTTGTATTTGAAGACAGATACCATCATTAAATAAATTGTTGTTACCATTGGGTGCTGCCATCTGTTGAAAGAAGCCGAAACAAATTTGACATTGATTCATGAATTGGTTTTGATCTGGCAATCATTTGTAGCCAAATCAAAATTTGATTGGTGCCACGTCGAGTTGCCGTCGTCATTTTGCTTAGAATTGTCACCGTCGATGTTTGATGAATCTGCTCCAAAGAAGGCGAGGATGATCATCTGGAATTTCTTAGGTGCGAAAAGTATCATGATCACGAATACGAGTAACTGAGACTTAGACAGGTGTATAGTGAGTCATGATGCTTAATGAAATCAAACCATTTTCGATGCTACGAGTGCCAACTCTTTGATTTCTTGAAAACTTATTGAACGATCCCCATACTTTAATAAGAATAAAAGTAAGAAGGTGAAATGGTAATCACACATATACAGACCATTCTAATTATAAAATTCAATAATTGAAAGAAAAACGTTCGATGATTTTCAAATTGTTGTAAAATTTAGAATTACAATTTTTCTGTTACGTTATGCGATAATCATCAGTATAATACGACATTTACTCTATTATTAACATATACAGACTCTATTTAAATCTAATATAGAGCTTCATTTTTGCACTTAGTTGCAAAATATATAACATTTTTTTTTTCAAAACGTAATTAAGAGTTTGTTAATCTGTGTCAAAATATTATTAATTAAGCATTTACTGTTTGGTACAAGGGGGGGGAAAGAAATTTACCAAAGAATTGGTTAAAATTCCTTTTTATTGAAATATTACTTTTGATAAAATTAAAATGTAACACGTGGAAAATGATAATTTGATAAGCAATAGTCTACGAACGATTGGGAATGAAAAGTAATAAAAGATGAATTAAATAAAAAAAAAAATCTGTAATTTACGAATAGCTTTTTTCTATTTCTCTCCACAAACTCCATATTGTTGTTGAGAATTATAAATTTCTTGATAAAAGTATAAGGCATTTCATCATTTGTCTTACAAAAAAAGTAAAGTTAACATATTATTTAGGATCAAACGTACTATGACCATTAAAAATGTTAAATTATTTAATTTTTAAAATCGCATAGTTATGCATGTTAATAGGGAATTATAATCTCAGAATGAATACAGACTCATATATTCACACTTGTATTACTCAATTTGCTGTAGGAGATTTCATAATTTCATCGTGAATACAAAAACTGGACCATATTCAAATCAAAATAATCAATCTAAATTTCGAAATATAAAACTATGCAAAATTTTTAGGTACCAAACATGTGAAACATAAATTGCATAACAATACATATTTATTTATTAATAATATGAGGTAATTTAAATATGACTAAAGCGTTATATGGAAAATATGTTTTATAGAGTTTTAACAATGAAAAAGTAGCTAGGAAGCTAATATTAGAGAGTTTTTAACAATGAAATTATACTTTAGAACTTCGTTAAATACGAAAAGAATACTTGAATGAAACTGACTAAATGGAATTGTGAGGATTTTTCTTCATACCTTCTTTAATAATATTATTGATCCTTATATTTCTCCGTTCCTTTCAGATTCTTAGAAAAATGTTTGAAGTACTCAGAGCTTTATGTTTGTAAAGTTTAAGACTTCGGAAACGGACTTGATATAGTTTTAATTCGGATAAAGTTCTAATGCATATAGAACGGTGAAATAGCGATTTTTTTTTTAAAATGAAGGTTTAGAAAAATCAAAGAGTAACAAGTAATTTAAAAAAAAATTTTAAAGTCAATTCCTACTTAGGTCAACAAAGAAAATTTTTATTTTAGTTACTTTTAACTAAATAATTGCAATTAATATAAATATGTATATACATATGACAGAATCACAACATTAAGTGGCAAAAGAAATTTTTTTCCAGCGATCTACACGTTTCGTCACCGACGGTATTTATTCCTAAATTTATATCCTTCTAAATATCTTATATGAGAACATTTTTTTCTCTCCCATATACAATTAAAATTAATTATTTGAAAACCAAATAAAAAAATTTATGCTTCGACCCGAAGGCACGAAGATTCTACGCCGATGCTCTACCAACTTTGCCATTACAAGGCAAATGACATCGTAGAAGCATTGGCTTGTTTCTTAATTCATTCGGTAAATTAAATGGTTGGAATGTAATTTAGCCCAACCACCCTTGGCGACAGAAATTATTTGGTGGTATTTTGCCAAATGGTCCTCTTTGTGGACTTAACGTTAAGCCAAAAAAAAAAAAAAAAAAAAATCAATTTTGGCTATTTTTGAAATTGCACCAAGAGGTTGGGCTAAACTGCATTTTCACCAATTAAATTTAATTATTGAATTAATATTTGAAAAAAAACCTGTGTTAACATCAAGTGCCATCCACTACAAGTTTAAAAAATATATTTGAACTGGAGTGGATGAATAAAAAGTATTTTATTAACGATTAAAAATTTGAACAAGAGATATAAATAAATATATATAGGGAGAGTGTGAACTAATAGTAGTAATTTAATAAAAATCGTAATCTGATGATCATTTCTAAAATAAATTGTATTTCGGAATCAAAAAGAAGAAATCGGGTTGCTAGTTTTATGCATTTTTAATGCAGAAAACTTGTTTATAATCAGCTAAAATAAGTCTATAACATTAAGTTATTCGAAAAATCAAATATAATAAGAAAGTATGTGACAGGTATAAATCAACACTTTGAAAACGTAAGGAAGGTAACAATATTTGCATTGCAAATACCGCATCTGGAATCCATATCAGATTCGCAGATTAAAAATCTTTATCATTACTTATTAAAGGAATCATCCTCAAAACTATTAGGAAAAAAAACTGATATTTTTATAAATTGATAATATTTGCTTCGATACCTTAAGGTGTTCTATAACTAATTTCCTGAAATAGGGTACCGAAAAATTCTTTGAGCAAAACTATCAAATCAACTCTCGCGCCCTATTCTAGGTACAATTATTCGTCACTTAGGCCAGCGGCAAAACAACTCGGTCAACAAACAGATGTTTCCTATTTTTCTACTCAAACAAGATATATCCTATTTACTGCTAGTTTCTGATCAAGGTCCCTAATTCACACCTCGTTATAAAGTCCCTTTTTTTTTCACACTATCGCCAACATCAGTAATTTCCCAAGTACCTTCAAATCCAGTAGCGCATCTTTAAGGGTTAGATGTGCTGAGATATTACGGAGGAATCACGGTAATTTGCCAAATAGTGTTTTGTAAACTATGGTCTGTAGAGGACAGAAGATGCGTTTTGGACATTGTTTTTCTTCTCTTTGGGCCTTGTGCCCTCACGTAACAAGGTCATTAGCGGTGTTGTCGGATGTAGTGGATATGGAATCGTGCGTTGGAGGAGTGAACGGACGCATCGTGAAGTGTGAAAGTTGACGCCTACATCGTTTGTCTTGTTTACATCCACATCTTGTTACGGGGAAGCAAACTTCCCTTCATTTCACTCGTGTTATTCAGAAAGTTGCAGGACGACAAGCTTCTTTGAATTACTAAAATAATAAAAATATTGTTGCTAAAATACTAAAAACAATCATCAATCAAATACACATCAACCAACCAATCAAATAATTAATATGTTGTAACGATGGATTATTCTCGTTCTTCTTTTAATTATATTGGAATCTCTTTATAACTTAAATTACGAAAAATGAAAACCTCGATCCAATCAAATGAAACATAATCCAGACAAATAAGTTAGACTAAAGAAGTGTGATGACGTGCTAGTGAAAAACGGAGGGATACGATTTGCCAAATATATAATACAACGATGGCCAAATGGTGGTTCACAAACCGCATGCAGCTCTCCAAGAAGTTTACTGCGGTTCAGTTTAGTTTAGTTTTTATTAACCTCGCACTAGAAGCAACACGAGGGCTATTGGCGACGGACCTCGTAATTTTGTACCACGGTCAAGTGACGAGGACAACACCTGAGCTGGCACCCCCCTCTCCTAACATCCACACCACGCCAACGGGAGGACTTTGGGCCCCGACAGATTTAACGTGCATCAGTCCCGGCTACAATGCGGGTCTTTAGCGGCCAAGGATCGAACCCGCGACCGAACAAATCCGAAGCCATGATCACAAGGCTACCGCGGCCACATACTGCGGTTCAATCAATAAATGAAAAATATTTGGTATGTTTTAAATTTCTTGAATCGTATAAATTCAGGCAGCCAAAGGAAATTATTCGTACAGATGTTCGGTATTCTTCGTTTCGACCGGTCTCAACCGTCGTAATAATATAGTTGTTCTAATATTAATGCACTTTTGTTCAGACCTCGTGTAGTGGAATGTGAATCCCAGTCATTAGTATATTTAAATCAGTGCTTAGAACCGGAAAAAAAAACATTAGTTTGGTCGGAGGGAAACCCAGAGTAGAACCGATAAAAAGTATCGGTTTATTTCGGTTCGATACATGTTCGGTCATTTTGTCCAGTAACGTATGAGCAAAAGTTCACATGTTTCAGTGCAAATCATTAATTTATTAAATTACACACATCACAAAATACTTATTTAAAATTTTAAGCAAATTATTTTATCAACAATGTTTTGAGAGCAATCCTTTTGGTTCTTTATCACTCTCCACGGCCACTCTCATTTTCTCCAAAATCAAACTAAACTCAACCAAGAAATCGAATTCTCGTTACTCTCTGAAATAGATGGCGCTGGTTATTACTATCTGAAATATCTGCGGGCATCAGTAATTATAAAACAAAATTAAGAAAACCTGCTAAGCGATTTTGAGGAGCGATTTGAAGATTTAGCAGCATTAAAACCAACGACGAAAATTGGATTAAACCCGTTTGAAATCGATGTGATTACAGTGGATAAATATTTACTTCCTGAAATGGCAACAGAAGAATTAGAATTAACAGAGACGCAAAAAGATCATCATAAATCGAGAAAAGCGATTAATGAATTTTGGAAATATGTACTAAAATTTTAGTACAAAAATTTAAAAAAAATACAGTTACTGTCGATTTTTGGATCGATATATGATGTTGAAACAATGTATTCTTCGATGAAATTTATTAAATCGAAGCTCCATTCAAAGTTGACCAACTAGCATCTAAAAGAATTTATAAAATGTTCAATTTCTAATTGTCAACCTGATTATATAAAAAAATTAGTTTTTACATTACAAATTCATTTACCTTGTAGTAGCGAAGAGTACATAAAAGGTTTGATAAATATGTAAAAAAAACTATCAAAATAAATACATTATGATTCTGATTTTTTTTTTTCAACCCCAAGAACTTTAGGTGCGAATCCCAAGATTTTAAGGTACATAACTTTGGCGCTTGGTGTCTGGACACCCTTGATGTAATAGGAGGGAAGTGGGAGTGAAAAAGAATTTAATAGGGGGCGGAATATACTTAAAATAAGTGATAGGGTATATAAATATATGATTTGAATAATAACCCTAGACTGTTTTAATTGTTTGAAATTGGTTATACCTCTATGCTTAGAATTGAAGTAAAAAACTTTGAATTTGTGACTTAAGATGGCGGAAGAGTTGAGCATTACACGTTCTTAGAGATTAATATAAATTTATAATAATAAAATTAATAATAGTAACAATAATTAAACCCAAAATATTGTGATCTAATTTTTATTTTTACTCTTTAAAAATGGAAACTTTATTTCAGCTATTGAAAGTTTCGTGTTGCTGCTAAAATAATAATATGATGGTAGATAATCAAAATCTGATTTGCTTGTTTGTTTACGTTATCGGCTACTTGTTTCTGCCTAATCCAAAGTTCATTTAAACGTAGCCAAAACGCATCGTGATTTAAACCACAGTCTGATGACGAGGACTCTATTCTCCGCATTTAAAATCTAGAAACAGATTATATGGGTTTTTTGGACTTAATATTGTGTGGTGGCGCTTTTCCTTGTTGCGCGTCACATAATCCTTTTAAATAATATACTTAATTCTTGAAGTTCGATATGAAAGCCTATTTCTTTCTTTCACACATCTTGGAAAGATGTCTCATCCCTGTTAATATTAATTCTCTTTTTTCAGTCTATTTACAAATTACTGTGCTATAGTCTGTTACTTTAGAATAGGCTTGTCAAGGTCACTCATTTTCGTTTCTCCTCTATTGGTTACCAAGGGTGTAACTAATGTACTATTGCCAATGCAATTATTTTCAGCACTTCAGTTGAGGTCTGAAATCCTTTGCATTTGAATGTGCTTTATGTCAAATGTAAAGTCTATTTTAAGTATCTTTAAATATCGTGTTTCTTTTTTTTTTCAAAATGATAATTTTTTTAAAAATGAAAGTGTATAAATTATTAAGACATAACCTTATAAAATATTAATACAATACCTGTGCGTCTACAAATTTATTTATTTTAAAAAGATACAATGAGTTGTTTAGTTCGTTATATAAAGGTATAAGAAAATTAAATGTTTTTAATTACATGCTAACAATATTTATAAAATGTCATACAGATTTTTAACCAATATTTTAATCATGCAGATTTTAAAAAGGAAAAGAAAAAACAATGATGATCGTGAAACTAAAAACTTCGTTTTCATTACAAGTCTGTTTAAGAAAATAAAACGAAGAAGTAAAAAAAGTGATGTCCGTTCTGAACTGTTGTTTTACGCGGTTGACATTATAAATCAAAATAACCAAAAACAAATGGAGAAGTGAAAGATATATTTATAACTTTTATAAAAAAAAGATTATAAAATATTTTTATCTTTAATTCAAGGTAAAGCAGTGTCATTTAAAATACTCGAAACGTATCTCTGTTGTTTTGTTAGCCATCTAAGGGGCTGTTGTTTTAGGTGGATCCCTTTTATCATACCAGATTACTTTTCAATTTTTTTTTTACCGTTTGTTTCAATTTTAATTGCATTTAGCTTAAATATATTCAATTTGAAAATATTTATCGTTTGTTTTAATTTCAGTTACATGTAGCTGATAAAATATTCAATTTAATAATTATTTATCGTTTGCTTTAATTCTAATTACATGTAGTTTAAATATATTCAATTTTAAATTTATCGATTCTTTTAACTTTAATATCGGAAAAGTGTATTATTATTCATTTCTCGATATTTCATCGTTTACTTTAATTCTCGTATTTAACTGAGTAATTTAATAATAATTATTTAAAAAAAGCGCTCCTTGGGTGGCTAAATCTGTTCTTGAAAAACTTTGCATAGAACTTTTAATACTGTTATTTAATTTATTTTTTTATAATAAAACAGACAATATATTTTGTGTGAAAGAATAAGATTTAAACACAAAAGTTTATATTTGGTACTTTAGTGACACGATGATATTTTCAAATCATTTATTTTTATGCGTGTATACATTGAATATAATAAAAGAAACTTCTATACCATAGCATTTTCAACGCTACAAATAAGCCAGGAGTAACTTTGGGCGTATATTCGGAGCACAAAAGAAGAGGAGGCTTTTACCCTACCGTATCGAAAGCAACAAAAATCCACGTATTAGCGCAGCACTAAAATCTACCAGGAATGGGGGGAAAGAAGCAGTTCATCAAAAGAATAAGGATCCAATTGTTAGATGACATCTTTTACAGAAGGTATACATAGCTTTTATGTTTGATAGTATAGCCTCCTGAAGACTGGGTCAAGGCTACGAAGATGAAATAAAGAAAGAAAGAAAAAAATCTTTTAAAAAATTTCCATCGCCAATTACGTCGCGCATGTGCTGAGTTTGAGGAAACTTCTAGATTTGGCGAACTATTACTGTGTTATGCATTTACTTGGATTTTCATGTTATTTGTTTCGGAAAATTGTTAGAAAATTCGACTTCTTTAGACTCCAAAAATGACTTAGTGAGTTATAAGGTGAATTAAGATGTTATAAATATTGAAAAATTACAGTTTTCTAAACGAATGCGTATATTTAAACGGAACAACGTAAAATATTTACTCTACTGTAAAATTATTTCGTTATTCAATATATTTTTCTCTTAAATTTAACTTATTACTGTTATAAGCAATTCGTCCAAATATGTTACGTTGCAAGGACACATAATAGATCGAGAGAAGTTAAATTTTATTAAAGACAAGTATATTAAATACTGTATAGTAGTATTCAATATTTGAATGTAATCAAAAATATTTTTTACGCATTATTTTATGTTTATAGACAAGGATTTGTTTTTAGATGTCGTAATTAATTATATTTTCAAATATTGCCCTGACTGGTATATTTAAAAAAAAACTTGAAACAATTCTTATTGTGAAAAAGGAATTTTGCACAAGCAAATATTACAATAAAATGAAATATCTAAATATATTTTTGAAGTACCTTCTTTTATTTTGGTTTACTTTTTTAAATTCCTTTAGCATCTTTCTGAAACCATTTGACATAAGTGTGTTTAAGTTCTATTTTATGCCCTACTGGAATCGAATTTAAGTTCTTTTCAATGGGTGTTCATACATAGTAATTATTATGCGTTAATTAATAAGTATGTTTATGTATTCCAGTCGCTTTATTTCTCCTTCTCTTTTTTTATTCTATTACCTATAATTCGTTATGTACCTTTTTCAGAATTGCAACTAAATCTAGAAATAAAATGTGTGATCAAGAATTATCGTACAAGAAAATAAATATCAATTCAAAATGAAATTATTTTTCAATGCTCAATTAAACGTAACTTTTCCACGTTAGTAATATAATCAAGACACGCATTGAAAAACATAGAAAAATGACCACAAAAACATATTTTTGAAAGGCATGGAACGATAATTAACAATAATTTGTTCTCGTTAGACTTTTTATCGTTAAGTTTCATTATTTCAAACTTCACCCATGATAATAAACAGGAAAATACTGGTATTCTCAGAGTTCTAAAATCCTATCAATCAGGATTAAATTCTATATAATCCAGGATGACATTATTGATGACTCAATTCATATCCCACTTGGTCGTCATAACCGAATTAAATATCAGATTTTTTTTTTGAAAAAAAATCCCATCATAAAATTACTGATTTTAATCAAGGTTACTAATATAATTTATTCATAAACATTAATTCAACTTTAGAATTCCTTTCTGAACTAGATTTATTTCTTGGTATGTTACTTTCCATCAAATTGTCAATAAAAGATAATTTAATTAATTAACGACTTAAAAAAGTAGAAGAGAGGGAGAGAGAAACTTCCTTATCTTTAACTGTCCTCAATCAAATAGTCTTATCACTAGACTTGTTTTGAATTTTACAAGATTTTATTTCGTTGGCTAAAAAAATTTAAAGTCGTCGCCAAAGTTGCAACCTCAGCGCAGCTCGCTTCGCTTGTCTCCCATCAGATTGATTACCGCAATCTTTTCATATTCATCACCCCCAACCATCCCTGAATACGAAACTGACCGAACGGCTTCGACAACCCCCTTCCCTCCCTCTCTCTCTTTAACACCCTCCTTTCACTCTCGTTCGATTACCACGCGATTTTTTTCCCATCCACCACCCCACCATTCATTTGGCACCGCCACGCGTATCCTTTACCTCAAGGTCCTCATTTTGTCGCCTTCCGCGGCGACAAAAAGCACCACAAAGCAGCCACCACATGCAACGTCTCCACCACAATTGATACGTATAGCTTCTAGCTCCTACAGGTTGGGGCCAAAGGGGGGAGGAAATTTTGCGCATAAAAGAAGGATTTGTGAAAACTTTTAACCACAAACACCCCTGAAAACGATTTACAAATGCTACACTGAATAATGAAGCCTCTTCTCTCACCTTCCTTGTGACCTTCCGCGAGATTTAAAAATAATCCGAAAAGGATGTCACTTGAGGAAAAAGTGAGTTAATAGTTCGAAATCTTTTCTTCCTCAAAAACGGAACACTTTCTCTCCTTCCCTTTTACGGAAAAAAGAAAGGAGAAGGATTAAACAGTTTTAAGGACCTTTAAAAACATTTTGATTGCTGTTGTAGCAAGGTGTTAACCCAGTGTTGCAGACCCACTCGAAGTGCAATTATTCCGCAAGAGAAGATTCGTATTGTGGGAAGCTTAGAGTCCCACTTGAGAAGGTGGGAAAAAATTTCGTTTAACACACTTTCTGGAAGAGGACGGATTCCGACTCTGTGTACAGTGGGAATAAATGCTCCAAATCGGCGAAATCAAGGATAACTGGGTGCTTTTGTTGTTGGGGCATTTTGCCAGAAGTTTTGCCTTGCATGTTGACGAAGACTGTTTGAAAAGTAACGTGGAAGGAATTGATCCTTATGCATCTTAAATTGTGATTTGAAAGATTTTCTTTGAAGAATTTTTAATAAAATAAGTTTCTCAATTCGATATTAAAATTATTAAAAATTAGTTTGATTCACATTTTAAGTCTACAAGTACAAAAAAAAAAAATTGCGCAAGAAGCTTTTACTGTCTTTATAGGAAAATATTCTAAATCTTAGTGAATGGACAATAAGAATTCTAAAGAGGAAGGGGTAAAAAAGAACCAAATTAACTAAAATTTAAATCAAAAATCAGTAATAACTAAGAAAACAAAAGCTTCTTTGTGAATTCCTAAGGATTCACTTACACTTAGGTTCTGACTGTTCGATTAAAAAATAAAAAATAATTATAAATTAGATATTAACATCAGAAACATATCGGTAAACACTTTAACTGTAACCAAAATTATTCATATATCGATACACAACGAAAACACTTATTTTTTACAAGAACAACTGGTACTTGAATATTTTCGTTACCATATGAATGACCAATACACTATGCTTCCTATAGTGTTTAGAAGATAAAATTTACATTTTCATTATAACTCTTCAAGTAGTTTTTCATTAGAATATGAAATAATAACTCGAGATTTATTGACTGTAAGATACTATCAATGAGCCCATTCCAAAGCAGAAAAATATGGGGAAAAATCCTAAAATATCTCAAAATTCCTAAAAATCAACAACCAAATGTAAATACGAAGATTGCAAGACAAATCTTCTAACATAAAGTATTACGAATATTGATTTCGAATCAATTATATGTGAGAGTAAAAAAAAATGCTGTAATTTGGATAATCAAAAGCAAATTCAACCCATTTTTCAAAGCTGATCAGTCTTAAAATTTCCATGCAAAATTCAATCAGATTCCCCTTGGTAATATTTAAAACCAGGAAGTTAGAAATAAATTCAAAATATCATGAAGTTAGTGCTTACTTGCTGAAAAACCTAAGTATAGTTTGACCGCTTTAAACAATCAAATCAAAGAGAACCAAATTTTCCTTTAATTTTATCCGTTATGTGTTAAAATGCTTTCAATTTCCTTTCAAGGACATTATAAGTTATTCATGTTAGGCATACAATGAGTTTAAAATACTCTAATGATAAAATAATAAAATTTGCCCTTAAAGCAATATTTTCCTTTTTCTAAAATCCCCTAATCTCTAGTTTTTTATAATCATACTTAAGATAATTATCTCTTCAATATGTTTGAAATATTCATAATTCTCTTGTTATAATTGGAATATATAAATATTTGTTACATAAAACATTTAATAACTAAATTTATGATACTTATTAATTCGAGTTTTACTGCTTACTGCTCATTATATCAATGAATTCCAAAGTATTATTTACAAAACAATAGTAATAGTTAATAAGTTTTCTGATTAGTTTTTGTGAAGAATAAGCTATATATCAAGGATAAACTATGGTAGTAACATTTCATATGTCAAATTTGAAACTATGATGTAACATTTTTCATTGCAAGCTAATAATTGAAATTTTATGAATAAAACAAACCTATAATTTAAAATAAAGACAAATTATTATCCTACAAATATTTACTTTGTTTGTGTTTATTAGTTCAGAAAACTTTTTCTTAATGATTAAAAAAAAAACAATAATTAAAATACTTTTATAATGTTAATTTTGATTTTAATATTTTATTTGAATTAACTTTTCACTTATTCATTGTAAGACTGATCAGCTTTGAAAAATGGGTTGAATTTACTTTTGATTATCCAAATTCTTGCAAAGTTTTCCCCATTTTACGAAAAAAAAAAAAAAGTTAACTTATTGAATTTTTTTTTAGAATTTTTTAAATGGTTTCAAAAATATTGAGAAACTATTGATCTTCAAAAAAAATTTCACTATCAATATTTTCATATTTTGTTTAATGCTTCTACGAGTATTAAAATATTTACTAAAATAAAAAAAAATACGGGTTTGGATACATAGCACACGATTTACAGCTCCATATTATTCATTATTATCAAAATATTAGAACAGAAATCAGAAAACAAGTTACAATTATGGATTCTTGTATGTGTTGCGTATTTTTGTTATATTTTTTTAAAATTTTCTTGTTGCATATTCTGTTTTTATTTATATATTACACATTTTGTTTTTTCTTTTTCTGATTCTCTCTTTCATTCTGCGCAAATCCATTTTTATTATCTGGCAAAATGATACCGTAAAATTTGTTTAACACTGCTATTCAGTCCCAAGTTTGAATATATTTTATTTTGTTTGGTATCAATTATATTATTTTTTTAGGGGGGGGGTCTATAAAGGGTTTCTTACATCCGTTGCCCTTATTAGTTAAGATGGAGTTAGTAGAGGAATAAACGAGGTATAATTTTCTTCCAGTATTCCCGAAATGATAAAAACGACTTTGGCTTTTACTGTAAATGCTCTTCATGTCAGGGTTTGGAGATTAAATTTTTCTTCGGTTGATAAAGATTCTTTAATTTTCATGACTTAAATTTTTTTTATTTCATCCAAACTTGCATGTCTTGCTACTGAAATAGCGTTGCATATAAAATATAAAATAATGTCTGATTTAACAGCACAAGTTGGTAACTTTGAAAGACCTGTAGAAGAAGTCAGTAATTTTCAATACACGGAAGTTTTCCACGTTTCTATCACATTTCGAAAAGAAAAGTTGCAGTTGGTGTTCCTCGTATCTTTGGGTCTTCATAAGCCTGAGAGTTGTCCATAAAGTAAGAATACCGAGCCTCTGAATCTTAAAGAGAATTTTTGTCTACAAAGCTGGCTGCATTGCTTTCAAGATCAATATTTTGGATGTAGAATGCATGCTTGTTTGTCTCTGTCAGTTGAATACACGGCCGTACTAAAACAAGTGTTTCTGAATCCCGCCAGCTGAGAGTAGAAGAACATAATCTGATTTCTGCTCATGATGAGAAACGAATTTTAATGAATTAAAAACTGTTTACGGGGATGGTATCATGAACCGTTTTAATGTGTACAGTCGTGTAAGTGCTTGCAGAAAAATCGAAATCCTTTTTTTCGGTTTGAAATATTATTTCCTCTGTCTTTTAGAATCATGAAGAGATTCTGTCATTGAATTTTTGCCCCGGAGAGAAGGAATTAAAAGTACTAGAAAACCCTATAAAATTACGAAGGATGATACAGAACAAAAAAAGGGGAATGTGAATGAAGAGAGTGCATTTGTTGCCTGATAATGCACGTCTCCACACCATCAACGCCATAAAATAACTCTTGGACTTTATTTGGCTATCCACCACCAGTCTCACCCTTTTCATAGCCCTGATCTGGCACTTTCGGATTTTCATCTTTTCACTAGACTGAAGTCGTTCATGGATGGAAAATACAACTGCCTACAAGGAATGCCATCAAGCAATGGGCCAAATAAGAGGCGGGAAAGTTTTTGAAAAGATATAAAAAGTTCTACCCTCTGCTCATGAAGTGTATTGTGAAGAAAGGTGGCTATCTCGAAAAATAGAGTTTAACGAACGCGGTATGAGTTTGTGAAATTTTCAAAAATATATTACCTTTTTCGAATTTTCAGAGATTGAATACTCTCACTTTCTGGATGGCCTTCTTATGTAAAGACTCGTTTTCCTATTGTAAGTTTAAAAAAAAAGCAAACGGAAGAGTTAAATTTCTGTTTTGTCTATACTTTAAATTAAAAATAACTAGTCATAACTTTGAGGCAGAGAGACCTTCTTATGAAATGCAAGACTACTTCTCTTTTTGATTGAAACTCGAGTGAGTTATTTCTGTGAGATTTTTTTTTCTTTGTTGAATGAATTTAAAGTTAATATTACAACTTTTTTCAATAATAATTTAAATATTCTTTCACAAAAAATTATTTATGTCATACAAATAGTTTTTATATGATTGAGATGAATATATTCAGGATTTCCATCCGAAAATGTTACGGAAATTTAGCTACATTTTAATCGAAGCTATTATTTTTTTTAGAGTTAAGCTAAATACCTGTGTTCGACTACTAAAATACCAAATCTCAAATTATTAAGATTTTGTTTTGTTTTATTAACGTCGTACTAGAAGTAACACAAGGGCTGTCGGTGACAGACCTCGTAATTTTGAACTTCGGTCAAGTGACGAGAACGACACCTCTCAATTTGTTAAGACAGAAAATAAAATTTATTTTATTAATGAAACAATAAAAATAGATACACTTAGTCAACATATAATAAGTTTAAATGACATTTGAAACATAATCACAAGCTGAAAAGTTTATATTAAAATCGCAAGCATTTCTTAAAAACTTGTTTTCAAAGAATGCTTTTTTTTAACAAGAGGAGGAGGGGGATAAATGCTTATACTTTAATTTTCGTTTTCAGAATTTCACATTTGAAATGATCGCGAATATAATGTTTATATTCTATCTGCGTTTTTATATTTCGCATAACAATCCTGTGTTCCATCACATATTTATTAAAATGAAAATGTTATTAAAGTTTTTTAAATGCAATAATATTCATATGCATTCAGATTTAAATAAAAAAAAAAAAGTCGAGGAGAACAGATATCTCACTTGATTAAGTTTTGAAGACATTTGAAAATTGTATGTCTTTAGAAATGAACATTTTGACGACAGTCAAACATTGCAAAACTTCTCCCCCCCCCTCTCTATATCGCTATTTTATTTTTAGTTAAGATTTAATTTATTTACTTTTAACTTCTGATAAAATCAGTAGGTAGCACAATTCTTTTCCCGTGAAATTGTTGTACCTAATGCCTCACTGAAATAAATACAGATTAAAATATATTGCAAGCATTAAGAACTTTTTTTCGACTTATTATTTATTTTAAGAAATGTTTTAAGAAATGGCTGATTTGGCTCACTACACAAACATTTATGATGTTTAAAAAAAAGAAAAGAAAAAGAAAGCGAGACAGAAAATAACCGTGAATTCTTAATAGTTTCTCATTGGTTTTTCTTATCAACCCAAATGAAGCACTTGGATGAAATGTAGTAGCGATTTAATCATTAATTTCACACACACTCATACCCCAACACTAAAATAATAGTAATTATTTTAAAGATTAATGGAAAAATTTCTTATCTGAAATAATTTTGAAGGCGGGTCTGAGTCAGGAAACAGATCCAAACTTAGCTAACTGGACTATATCTTCCTGAACTAAACGTCCATGGTAGCTTGGTGACTGCGGCCACGAGCTAGTGGCTGGCTTTTGTTTCCACCAAGACACGAGCCTGAGTCCTCTGCCACTGAAGATTCTTCCCGTAGGGTTGACGCACGCTATTTCGTCCGGCTCCAAGTTCACATTCGGCTGCGAAGCTTGGAGAGTAGGGACACACAAAGCTCTCGTCACTTGATCGAGATCCAAACCAGTGAGATCCTTTCTTAAAGCCGTGTTGCTTTGAAGTGATCACGGTAAAACAATCAGTTTCACAAAACTCGAAGCCTAAGTTACTCTCAGAAAATGTACACGTCCAAGCTCCTCGCTATCCAAACTTTCCGATCTCTTCTGGTACTACCATTCCTCCAACATCATCGCATAAAAGCCCTTCCAATCTGTCTCAGATCACTTCACATTTCAATATATTAATTCCACATAAGTCAGGTTCATTCATAAGGAGAGAATCTCAAATCAACAACGTCATATAGAGTCTCACAAGGTTAGCTGAAGGGAAATACGCGTGAGAATCCCGATACATGGTAATAGCTTGTCATCTGACTGTGACTGAGTTTGCAAGACCTTTCATTGGGCTTGATTCATGAGACATCCTGCCATATGCCTCTAGAGCAATCATGCATCAAAGTTGAAGTAGTCTTATACATGCTGTTAACTTGTCTCGAATATCGTCAGTATATTTTATATCATTTGTAAGAACCGTCCACAGATACATATTGATAAATTTATTAACATTTTTTTCGTGAAATTATTCAGAATTATCGCAAATATTTCAACCTACTTTGTCTTTTAATTCCTTTTAGAAAAATAAGGTCATGATTGCCAGTACGTGGTAAATATCGTCGAGAATTTAACTTGATGTCTCCTAAGAATCTTGCAAACGTTAGGCTACAAGTCCTCACGTAAGCAAGACGGGGAAATTTGGATAGGAGATGCTAAATCAGATGTCGTCCTCGTCACTTGACCGAGGCTCAAAAATTGGCCAGTTCCACTGCCAACAGCTCCCTGTGTTGCTTCTTAATGTGGCCTTAATAAACAATCAATCAGCCAATAGAATTAAACTATGGTCCAATCTTACTACTCACAAACTGTTTATCAAAAAACAATTGAATCTGAATTTAAATTTTGTGTGGTTTGTTTCATAATAACACAAAGAAATAAAATGCACTAGATTTAAAAATATTTAATAACACAGGAAAAAGAAATTGCATTTGGAGAATTTTTTAATGCACAAGCACCTATATAGGAATTTCACATCTAAAGCGTTGCATGGCTAGTGTTGATATAGCTCTTGCATGTATTATGTTGATATAGCTCGTAATGTATTAGTGTGTTGATATAGCTCTTGCATGTATTAGTGTTGATATAGCTCTGTATGTATTAATGCTGATATAATTTTGCATGATTCTCTAACCGATGCTTCAGTCTATAAATCGAGCTGTGCTATTGTTGATTTATTACTGTTCAATCAGATTTCAAAAAATTCTAAGAAAATCACCAAAGCGACAATATCAGAAGATTTAAGAATCATCAGCCGGGTACTTTAACGACAACAATAATGTACCAAACAAAAGAAATCAGTTAACCGTATTTGTTACAAACGACGATAAATCGTTCTTGCTGCGCTTTATTTATTTATTCATGGCGTTTGCCATTCGTTTTAAAGTCTTTATTTAACAAAAATATTCTAAAAAATAATACAGCTTTTCGCGAGTGCTGCGAATATTTATAGCCGCGTACTCGTGGAGTGATTAAAAGAAAATTAAAATTGGCTGATACAGCGAACGGAAATAGTTAAAAGAAAGAAGTGAGAATTACCACAGCTGCAGTGCCAGTCGATTGTGAAACAGCACAATATGCCCGATGCGACTTACTACTTTCGCAGCGTTTGTTTAAGTACTCGGTCGGTCTCGCTACTTCACCAATGCCGCTAGTTTTCAGCTGTAGTTTCGCAAGATACCACAGTCCTCGGAAATGAAAAGGCCGGTCAACGGAAGGGATATGACAAACAGTCTGAAAGCGGAGCGAGGCGCTCGTTTGTTATTCGTGTAGTGGGAGAGTCTGCATGTTACTGAGTAGAAGTCTGAGTCTCTGAGTTGAGGACAATGACAGTGAGAATCCAGCACAAGGCTGCGAGGAAATGGAGAGTGGCAGGCTGGAAGATGAGAAAGTTTATTTTGGAGCGTCTAGCACAGTGCTAGAAATAAGATCTGATAAATTGTGCTGTGGACATGCAGCTCTACACAATGCTACAGAAAATTTGACAAGCTGCACTGCAAAGGAGTGATTGTGATTGTTTATTAACGTCTCGAGGTGCCAACACGAGGCTATTGGCGATAGACCTTATAATTTTGAACCTCATTCAAGTGACGAGAACGACACTGAGCTGGCATCTCCTTTCCAAGCTACCACACGACGCTTCCGACTGGAGGACTTGAGCATCAGCAGATTTAACGTGCGTTAGTCCCATTACACGGCGGGTCAGGTGGCTTCAGGACACGAACTCATGATTCAATGGAATAAATAATGTGGCATCAGACTCGCGACTATGACCATTAGGCTACAGTCTGAACTTACCCCTTAGAACAATGCTACAGAAAAGGTCTACGATGTGCTGTGACGAAGAAAGTTGAATTTGAGCGTCCAGCATAATGCTGCAGAAAAGAACTACCGGCTACATGACACAAACTTTTCCTTTTACTTTCTCAGTTTTTTTTTTGTTAGTATCTTGAGCGTTATCTTCCATTCTTCACAATATCATTATGTTTCTTTCAAATGTGTTACATTTCTACTTGGGATCTAAAATTGAAATGGGTGAACTTTTGATAAACAAACAATAAAATGATCAGATTCTGAAGAATATCCGTCTGTCCAATATGTTCTAAATTGATCAAATTCAAAAGTTATAATTTGAGAAATTTACAAATCTCTAAACAAATACAGCGTTTAAATCTAAAATGCATTCAACGAAATAAATCATCATATACATTTTAAATTCAAAGAATAAATTTTCATATTAAATTCACAAAATTAAAATTGGATGCATGAAATAATATTATATAATTTATGCTTGCGTTAGGAAAATTTGTTAGAACTTTTTGTTTACCAAACACGCTTTTTAATTAAAACGTTTTTCTCTGAATTTCACTTGTGTGTGTGTGTGTGTGTGTCAAATTTCGATCGTTAATTTAACCCAACTTCCCATCAATCTAGAGTTCTGAAACCTTGGGAATTGTTCTCACTCACCTAACAATGATATTTAGACATTTGCGACAAGTTTTAGCTAGTATTTTCTTCCAATAATGCAGTTTATCCCGCAAACTATGATTTCAAAATTATGATTTTTTTGTTTGGTTGAATGTTAAGTCCTAAACGGACCAGGGTATACATTTGGCAATATTGCCAAATAATTTTTTGTCGCCAAGAGTGATTGGGTTAAACTGCATTCCAACCATTTAATTTACCGGATGAATTGATCTAATTTGAAGTTACTTTTAACGTTTTACAGCTTCATCATTGTGTTTCTGTGTGTGTGTGTGTCATCAAATTTTCTATCGTTAAATTAACCAACTTCCCATCAAGTTAGAGTTCTGAAATTTCGGGAACCGTTCTATTGCCTAACAATGCAATATTTAGATATTTGGTGGCCGTTTTTTACTAATATTTCAATAATTTTTCTTAATAAACTTTAAGCCACTATATAAAAAACGTTGTTTAAAAAACGTTGGTTTTTATCTCGAATTATTACACGTGTTCTTAATGAACGCGTGCAGTGTGCGGCGCTGGCGCGGCGGCAAAGGCGCGTTTTTACGGCGGCGGCCGCGGTAAAGCGGCGGGCGCAGCCAGCGTACGCGTGCGCGTGTTTTGCGCGCTGCAAGTGTGGCGTGCGCTGGCTGCGCAAGGTGGGCAAGTGCTACAGTACAAACTCGTTTCCAATTTAAAACCGATGTAGAATCGAATGATTTGTACGGAAGAGGTAGAAAGGCCAGAATAGAGACTAATAAAAGCAGCAAGGCTGTACTGATTTTTAATCACTAAGGGGGCTGTGAAGTTAGTCCATGACTAAATGGTCAACCGAATACTTCAAAATAAAGTGATTTCTTAGTCATCTTTTCTAATAAAATGAATGAATAAGTAAAAAAAAATGAATGGGCGAGTGGATGAATGTGGATGAACGAATGAGTGAATAAATGATGAGTGGATGTCGAATGAGTGAATGAGTAAAATGAATCAATCAATGAGTGGAAGGAGATAGATAAAATGAGTATATAAAAAAGAAATGAGAATAAGTAAATGAATCAATGAGTGAGTGAATGAAAGGAATGGATGAAGGAAATAACGAATGAGTGGATGAATGAATGATTGAAAGAGTAAATGAATCAATCAGTGAGAGAGGGGATGAATGAGTCAATGAATGAGGAGTGGAATGTGAATGAAAACCAATCAAATTTCCATATTCCATTTCCATTCCGGGCTGTCATGCTCAATTTTAATATTTAACGAATAATTTAATAGCATTTCTTAAAAAGTCAGCATCTTTGGTGGCAAAACTTTTCTCTGTACAATACTTTGTATGGCATATTTTTTTTTATTAATATTGTCTTATTTTATTACCTTTTTTATTTGTTATTCAAATGTTGTAACCTCCTCCTCATTTATTACTGATCATTATTTCTAAGTTAAATATTACCAAATAAAAAAGTGTGTCTAAGTATTTGGAAATTCAAACAGCTAATTGAAGACACATTCAGATCAATACACACAGTTCACACCTTCAAATTGCCGATGCTCATGCAAGGAACAGAGCTCTTCTCTCAAATTAATCCATTAATCCTGAATGTGCGTCTGATAATAATTTGAATAATAATATTTAATTTTATCAACTTACTGGGTTCGAGTGAGTAATATCACTAAGGTTGAAGGTCTGAAAGAGGGAAATCTGTCTTCTTCTGTATGAACTCTCTTCTCAAAGTCAAATTAATCAAAGTCAGTCTGTTCCGATAATACTTGTTGAACTACACTCTATCATACGCTAACTACCGACTATTTACTACTAACCGCCAATATTCAATTCTCCTTCGCATGTACATGTATATTCTTAAATAACTCCACTACACTTCTTTTCATTCAGTGTAATCTGTGGCCATCATACCATTTTGATTGAAAGGAGTAGGAAATTCAATAATATCAGAGTAAACTCAGATGTTGTATAGTTAAAGGGAAAATAGCGAATAACCCAAAGTTTCTGAGTCGTATCAATCTGATAGTTAAAATATTGGGACAGTGCGAGATTTCATTTTCAAAAGTTCATGATTGATTTATGAGAATAATAACAATTCATTTTGAGCAAAAAATCTTCACGTGCCTAAGCATTAAAAAATTTATACAGTGAGGTAACAGTTAGAAGATTGTCCTCACCATTCAATAATGTTCAGAATTATGTTTAGAGCTGACATTCCATTGGCAATTCTAATACACTTCAACCAAACAACATTTAATTCAGACTGCTAATCCATGTGTAAGAGTTTTAAATCTGATTGTCTATTTCATTTTACTGACTCAATTTATAATAAAGTACGTGTATATAGCACTAGAATTCTATATACGCATATTTTGTGTTATTTCTGTTCAAAATTAAAAATAAAAAAATAAATTAAATAGAATTAGCTCCATCAGCACGCAAACAAATGTATTGAAATAAATCAAAATATTACTGATGTGATTTTAAAAAACAGCCACAGTTTCAGATATATAAGAGAGGATTTGAGAATCTCTTTTATTTACTTCTACTATTTTTTCTATATTATTTATTGTGCCATGATATTGAAATACCTTTTAATTGATCCATAAGTTGAAATTGAGTTTATGATGTTATAAAAAAAGAGTACTTGTATTTGAAGACAGATACCATCATTAAATAAATTGTTGTTACCATTGGGTGCTGCCATCTGTTGAAAAAAGAAGCCGAAACAAATGACATTGATTCATGAATTGGTTTTGATCTGGCAATCATTTGTAGCCAACCAAAATTTGATTGGTGCCACGTCGAGTTGCCGTCGTCATTTTGCTTAGAATTGTCACCGTCGTGATGTTTGATGAATCTGTTCCAAAGAAGGCGAGGATGATCATCTGGAATTTCTTAGGAGTGAAAAGTATCATGATCACGAATTTATAACTGAGACTTGAGACAGGTGTAAGCGCGGCGCAAGCAAACGCGGCGCGCGGCGCCTTTAAGCAAAACGGCACGGCTTCGCAGCGTGTGCAGCGTGCGTACGCTTTGCTGTGCAAAGCTGGCGGCGCTGCAGCGGTAGCTGCGCGTGGCGTAAGGCGGCGGCGGCGGCAAGGTGCGTAGCTTTAGCAGGCGGCGTACGCGCTGCAGCGGTACAAAGCGCAGGTATGCGGCGTGCGTAGCTGCGTACGGAACGAATGATTGGGAACAGTGCAATAAAAGATGAATTAAATAAAATAAAAAAAAAAAATCTGTAATTTATTTAACAGTTTTTTTTCTATTTCCCTTCCCACAAATCTATATTGTTGTTGAGAATTCTAAATTTATTGATAAAGTATAAGACATTTCATCATTTATCTGCAAAAAAAGCGATAAAAAAAGTAAAGTTAACATATTATTTAGATCAACGTGTTCATGACCATTAAAAATGTTAAATTATTAATTTTTTAAAATCGTATAGTTATGCATGTTAATAGGGAATTATAATCTCAGAATGAATACAGACTCATATATTCACACTTTGTATTACCAATTTGCTGTAGGAGGATTTTACACTTCATCGTGAATACAAACTGGACCATATTCAAATCAAAATAATCAATCTAAATTGAAATATAAAATTATAAAAATTTTTTAGGTACTAAAACATGTGAAACATAAATTGCATACTGAATACATATTTATTTATTAATAATATGAGGTAATTTCTCTAAATATGACTAAAGCGTTATATGGAAAATATGTTTTATAGAGTTTTAACAATGAAAAAAAGTAGCTGAAGCTAATATTAGAGTAGTTTTAACAAATTATACTTTAGAACTTCGTTAAATAATGAAAAGAATACTTGAATGAAACTGACTAAATGGAACTGTGAGGATTTTTTTCTTTTCATACCTTCTTTAATAATACATATTGATCCATATCTTCGTTCCTTTCATTCTTAGAAAATGTTTGAAGTACTCAGAGCTTTTATGTTTGTAAAGTTTTAAGACTCTCGAAACGGACTTGATATAGTTTTAATTCGGATAAAGTTCTAATGCATATAGAAATCTATGAAATAGCGATTTTTTTTTTAAAATGAAGGTTTAGAAAATCAAAAGAGTAAATAAGTAATTTAAAAAAAAAAATTTTAAAGTCAATTCCTACTTAGGTCAACAAAAAGAAAATTTTTATTTTAGTTATTTACTAAATAATTGCACTAATATAAATATGTATACATGACAGAATCACAACATTATGGCAAAAGAAATTTTTTCCAGCGATCTACACGTTTCTGTCACCGACGGTATTTATTCCTAAATTTTATATCCTTCTAAATATCTTATATGAGAACATTTTTTCTCTCCCATATACAATTAAAATTAATTATTTGAAAACCAAATAAAAAAATTATGCTTCGACCCTGAAGGCACGAAGATTCTGCCGCCGATGCTCTACTAACTTTGCTATTACAAGGCAAATGACATCGTAGAAGACATTTGTTTCTTAATTCATTCGGTAAATTGTGGTTGGAATGTATTCTAGCCCAACCACCTCTTGGCGACAGAAATTATTTGGTGGTATTTTGCCAAATGGTCCTCTTTAGGATTCTAACGTTGTCAAAAAAAAAAAAAAAAAATCATCCTTGGCTATTTTTGAAATTGCACCAAGAGGTTAAACTGCATTTTCACCCAATTAAATTTAATTATTGAATTAATATTTGAAAAAAACCTGTGTTAATATCATGCCATCCACTCACAAGTTTAAAAATATATTTGAATCCGGAGTGGATGAATAAAAAGTATTTTATTAACGATTAAAATTTGAACAAGAGATATAAATAACATATATAGGGAGAGTGTGAACTAATAGTAATTTAATAAAAAATCGTAATTGGATGATCATTTCTAAAATAAATTGTATTTCGAATCAAAAAGAAGAATTGGGTTGTTAGTTTTATGCATTTTAATGCAGAAAACTTGTTTATAATCAGCCAAAATAAGTTCATAACATTGCTATTCGAAAAATCAAATAGGTCAAGAAAGTATGTGACAGGTATAAATCAACACTTTGAAAACGTAAGGAAGGTAACAATACTTGCATTGTAAATACCGCACCTGAATCCATATCAGATCTGCAGATTAAAATCTTATCATTACTTATTAAAGGAATCATCCTCAAAACTATTAGAAAAAAAACTGATATTTTATAAATTGATAATACGGCTTCGATACCTTACAGTTCTATAACTAATTTCCTGAAATAGGTACCGAAAATTCTTGAGCAAAAACTATCAAATCAACTCTCGCGCCCTATTCTAGGTACAATTATTCGTCATTTAGGCCAGTAAAACACTGGTCAACAAACAGATGTTTCCTATTTCGTACGCGCAAGCGGCTGCCGCGCTTGCAGCAAGCGCGTGCGCGGCGCGGTAGCCGCGCGCGCAAAAGTGTGCAGGCGCGGGCGGCAAAAGCGCGCGGCAAAAAGCGGGCCGTGCGGGTGGTAGCCGGGCGCGGTGCGGGCGTACGCGTTTATACGGCAAGTGTACGGCGGCAAAGGCAAAGGCACTCAACCAAATCCAATCAAATAATTAATATGTTGTAACGATGATTTATTTTCGTTCTTTCTTTAATTATATTGGAATTCCTTTATAACTTAAAATTACGCAGAAAACCTCGATCCAATCAAATGAAAACATAATCCAGACAAATGGGCTAGACTAAAGCATGACAATGCTAGTGAAAAATGGCAGGATACGACGCTAACATAATACAACGATGGCCAAATGGTATTCACAAACCGGCATGCAGCTCTCCGCCATTTACTGCGGTTCAGTTTAGTTGGCTTTTATTAACCTCGCACTAGAAGCAACACGAGGGCTATTGGCGATGGGACTCCGTAATTTGTACCACGGTCATGACGAGGACAACACCTGAGCTGGCACTCTCCTAACATCCACACCACGCCAACGGGAGGACTTTGCCCCGACAGATTTAACGTGCATCAGTCCCGGTTGGCCAGCTGCGGGTCTTTAGCGGCCAAGGATCGAACCCGCGACCGAACAACCAGCCATGATCACAAGGCTACCGCGCCACATACTGCGGTTCAATCAATAAATGAAAATATTTGGTATGTTTAAATTTCGAATCGTATAAATTCAGGCAGCCAGCTGGAAATTATTCGTACAGATGTTCATTCTTCGTTTCGACTGTCTCAATCAATGTAATAATATAGTTGTTCTAATATTAATGCACTTTTGTTCAGACTCTCGTGTAGTGGAATGTGAATCAGTCATTGGTATATTTTAAATCAGTGCTTAGAACCGGAAAAAAAAAAAACATTAGTTTACCGGAGGGAAACCCAGAGTAGAACTGGATAAAAAAGATACGGTTTATTTCGGCCTTGATACATGCTCGATCATTTTGTCCTGTAACGTATGAGCAAAAGTTCACATACCAGTGCAAATCATTAATTTATTAAATTACACATCACAAAATACGATGAAAATTTTAAGTAAATTATTTTATCAACAATGCTTGGAGAGCAACTTTGGTTCTTTATCACTTCCACGGCCATCATTTTCTCAAAATCAAAACTAAAACTTCAACCAAGAAATCGAATTTCAGCATTTCCTGGAAATGGCGCTGGTTGTCTGAAATATCTGCGGCATCAGTAATTATAAACAAAATTAAGAAAAACCTGCTAAGCGATTTTGAGGAGCGATTTGAAGATTTAGTAGCATTAAAACCAACGACGAAAATTGGATTAAACCTGTTTGGAAATCGATGTGACATAGGATAAATATTTACTTCCTGAAATGGCAAACAGGCCAATTAGAATTAACAGACGCAAAGATCATCATAAATCGAGAAAGCGATTAATGAATTTTGAAATATGTAATAAAAAATTTTAGTACAAAATTTAAAAAAAAATACAAAGTTACTGTCGATTTGGATCGGATATATGATGTTGAAAACAATGTACTTTCGATGAAATTTACAATCGAAGCTCCATTCAAAGTTGACCAACTAGCATCTAAAAGAATTTATAAAATGTTCCAATTCTAATTGTCAACCTGATTATAAAAATTAGTTTTACATTACAAATTCATTTACCTTGTAGTAGCGAAGAGTACATAAAAGGTTTGATAAATATAAAATGCCAGCGCAAGGCATGCACGGTGGCTTTATGTGCTGCGCAAAAGCGCGCTTATGTGGAAAAGTGCATGGCGCGGTGGTAGCGTGGCGCGGTATAGCGCTTAAAGCGGGCGGCAAAGGCAGGCTGTGCGGCCAGTGGAACTGCGCGGCAAGGCGGGCAAACAGCAGGTACGGGCGGCGGCAAAAGCAAAAGTGCGCGGCGCTGTGCCATGGCAGAAAGGGCGGCATTTTTTTTAGTTCATTTAAACGTAGCCAAAACGCATCGTGATTTTGAACCACAGTTCTGATGACAGGACTCTATTCGCATTTAAAAATCTAGAAATAGATTATGTGTGAGTTTTGACTTAATATTGTGTGGGAAAGGCTTTCCTTGTTGCGCGTCACATAACTTTTTTAAATAATATATTCTAATTTTGAAGTTCGATATTAAGAAAGTTTTATTTCTTTTCATTAATAATATCTTGGAAAGATGTCTCATCCCTGTTAATATTACACTTCTTTTTTCAACGATGTACAAATTACTTTCATAAATTGTTACTTAGAATAGGCATGTCAAGGTCACTCCATTTTCGTTTCTCCTCTATTGGTTACTGTTGGTGTAATTAATGCCTATTGCTGGGTTTACTTATTTTCAGCACTTCAGTTGAGGTCTGAAATCCTTTTGCATTTGAATGTGCTTTTATGTCAAAATGTAAAGTCTATTTTAAGTATCTTTAACATCGCTTTTTTTTCAAAAGGATAATTTTTTTAAAAAATGAAAGTGTATAAATTATTAAGATACACCTTATAAAATATTAATACAATAATTGTGCGTCTACAAATTTATTTATTTTAAAAAAAGATACAATGAGTTGTTTAGTTCGTTATAAAAGGTAAGAAAATTAAATGTTTAATTACATGCTAACAATATTTATAAAATGTCATACAGATTTAACCAATATTTAATCATGCAGATTTAAAAGGAAAAGAAAAAATAAAGATGATCGCATGTCTCAAAAATTCTGTTTCACATAAGTCTGTTGTACATAAAATAAAACGAAGAAGTAAAAAAGTGATGTCCGTTTTGAACTGTTGTTTTACGCGGTTGATATAACTCAAAATAACCAAAAATAAATGGAGAAGTGAAAGATATATTTATAACTTCTATATAAAAGATTATAAAATATTTTTATCTCAGGGTAAAGTAGTGTCACGTAAATACTCAAACGTATCTCTGTTGTTTTGTTAGGCCATCTAAGGGGCTGGTTGTTTTAGGTGATCCCTTTATCATACCAGATTACTTTTCAATTTTTTTTTACCTTCGTTTGTTTTCAATTTTACTGCATTTAGCTTTAAATATATTCAATTTGAAAATATTTTATCGTTTGTTTTAATTTCAGCTACATGTAGCTGATAAAATATTCAATTTATCAATTATTTATCGTTTGCTTTAATTCTAATTACATGTAGTTTAAATATATTCAATTTCTAATCATCGATTCTTTTAACTTTAATATCGGAAAAGTGTATTATTATTCATTTCTTCATCGTTTACTTTAATTCTCGTATTTAACTGGAGTAATTTAATAATAATTATTTAAAGGCCCTTTGGGTGGCTAAATCTGTTCTTGAAAAACTTGCATAGAACTTTAATACTTATTTAATTCTATTTCTTTTTTTTTATAATAAAACAGATACTATGTATTTTGTGAAAGAATAAGTACTTAAACACAAAGTTTATATTTGGTACTTTAGTGACACGATGATATTTTCAAATCATTTATTTTTATGCGTGTATACATTGAATATAATAAAAAGAAAACTTCGCCAAATAAGCCAGGAGTAACTTTGAAATTCGAATATACGCCAAAGTTACTCCTGCTTATCTTGTAGCGTGAAAATGCATGGTATAGAAGCTCTTTATTATATTCAATGTATACACGCATAAAATTGCACGATTTGAAAATATCATCGTGTCACTAAATACAAAATATAAATTCTTTGTGTTTAAATCTTATTCTTCATAAAAAATAGTTGTCTGTTTTATTGTAAAAAAAATTAAATCAGTATTAAAAGTTCTATGCAAAGTTTTCAAGAACAATTTAGCCACCCAAGGAGCGCTTTTTAAATAATTATTATTAAATTCATCTCAGTTAAATACGAGATTAAAGAAACGATGAACATCGGAGTTGAAATGATAATATACCTCTTCCGATATTTTAAAAGTTAAAAGAATCGATAAATTTAAAATTGAATATATTTTAAACCACGTGAATAGACGAAAATCATAAATGAATATCTGATTGAGAATGTAATAATAGAACAAACGGATAAATCTTCAAATTGAGGTTATATTTGTTTCAATGAATTTTACAACGGTAAACTGAGTGAACGATGAAAGTATCCATAAAACAACAGCCCTAGATTAAAACAAATACTAGATTTCCAGAATCTATGAAATTACTTATCTGAGATAAAATGTTATAATGCTTATAGTTTATAAATTATATCTAACGTCCATTGTGCTTTTGGTTATGCGTAGGCAACGCGCGTACTTGTGCAGCGTGCGGGCGCAGAAGGCGGAGCATCAGCTTTGTACTCTGCGTTGCAGCGAATGAACGAACTTAGGCAGCGATCATATATGCTTCGGCAAAACGCGTGATCAAAATATGCGCCGTGGGTAGTGAAAAGATCCGTCAGGGGTCGGTGCATTAAATAGCGTATAAAAACTCGATTTGCCCGCAATCCATTGTCTAAAAATGTTTATACGTACAGGATGTATAAAGTTTTCTATTTACACTTATTTAAAAATTATCCTTTTGAAAAAAAAGAAACACGATATTTAAAGATACTTAAAATGACTTGAATTTGATTAGCAAAAGCATCATCTAATGCAAAGGATTTCAGACCTCAACTGAAGTGCTGAAAATAAATGCATTGGCAATAGTACATTAATTGACACCCTTGCACTTAAACCAAAGAGGAGAAACGAAAATGAGTGACCTTACATGTCATTATCAAAGTAACATGACTATAAGTCACAGTAATTTGTAAATAGACTGAAAAAGAGAATATATTAACAGGGATGAGACTCAGAGATGTGTGGAAAAGAAAGAAATAGGTTTACATCGAACTCAAGAATTACAGTATTATTTAAAGGATTAGAGGAGTACAAGGAAAAGCGCCACCATACAATATTAACCAAAATCATATAATCTATTTCCTAGATTTTAAATGGAGAATAGAGTCCTTGGTCATCAGAGACTGTGGTTCAAAATCACGATGCGTTTCTGGCTACGTTTAAATGAACTTTGAGTTATAGAAACAAGTAGCCAGTAACGTAACAAACAAGCAACTAGATTTTGATTATCTAGCATCATATTATATTTTAACATGTAACTTTCAATAACTGAAATAAAGTTTCCATTTTTAAAGAGTAAAATAAATTAGATCATAAATTTTGGTTTAATTATGCTACTATTATTAATTTTTATATATTATTAATTTATATTAATGTTTAAGAGCGATGTAATGTCAACTCTTCCACTATCTTGCTTCACAAAACCCAAAGTTTTACTTCAATTCTAAGACAGAGATAAATCATAAACAATTAAAACAGTTCAGTAATTATTCAAACTCTTTATCACTTATTTTAAGAAGTCTCTCTGTATCAAATCTCTTTTCTTCACTCCTTGCTTCTCCTATTACATCAAGGGTGGCTAACACCAACGCCAAGCTTACCTTACCTGAAAATCTTGGGATCCGTATCTAAAGTTCTTGGGGTTGAAAAATATCGAATACATAATGTACTATTTGACAGTTTTTTTTTTTTACATATTTATCAAACCTTTATGTAATTCGTTCGTCTATAAGGTAAAATGAATTTTGTAAATGTAAAAAATTCAATTTTTTATATAATGCTGAGTACAATTAGAATTGAACATTTTATAAACCTTCTTTAGATGCTAGTTGGTCAGGTCTTGAATGGAGCTTCGATTTAATAAATTTCATCGAAGAATACATTGTTTTAACATCATATCGATCCAAAATCGATCAGTAACTCGTATTTTTTAATTTTGTACTAAAATTTTAGTAATTATTTGAAAAATTCATTAATCGCTTTTCTCGATTTATGATGATCTTTCTAGTCTCTGTTAATTCTAATTCTTCTAGTGCTGCTATTCAGGAAGTAAAATATTTATCCACTGTAATCACATCGATTTCAAATCGGGTTTAATCCAATTTCGTCGTTGGTTTTAATGCTATATCTTCAACCATCCGCTCCTCAAGAAATCGCTAGCAGGTTTTTTAATTTTGTTTATATATGATGCCCAAGAGATATTTTCTAGATAGTAATAAACGCCATCTATTTCGAGAGTAACGAGAATCTTCGATTTCTTGTTGAGTTTATTTGATTTTGAGGAAAATGAGAGTGGCCGTGGAGAGTGATAGCCATAAAGGATTGCTCTCAAACATTGTTGATAAAATAATTTTTAAAATTTTAAATAAGTATTTGTGATGTGTAATTTAATAAATTAATGATTTGCATGAAACATGTGAACCTTTGCTCATATGTTACATGGACAAATGATCGAACATGTATCGACTGAATCAGCAAACTGACTACTTTTATCGGTTCTGCTCTGCTCTCGACCAAACTACTACATGTTTTTTTCCGGTTCTAAGCACTGAGATTTAAATATACTAGACTGGGATTGGCATTCCACTGCTACACGAGGTCTGAAAAAAAGTGCATTACATAGATAGTAACTATATTATATACGTTGAGACTCGGTCGAAACGAAGAATACGAACATCTGACAATGAATATCCTTTTGGCTGCCTGAATTATGAGATTCAAGAAATTTAAAACATACCAAATATTTTTATTTATTGATTGACGCAGTAGTGGCCGCGGTAGCCTTGGTGTGATCATGGTTTGGATTTGTTCTGGTCGCGGTCTCGATCGCTGTACCTAAAGACCGCATTGCAGCGCGACTGATGCATGCTAAATTGTCAGGGCCCAAAGTCTCCTGTGGGTGGTGGATGTCTAGGAGAGGGGGGCTAGCTCAGGTGCTGTCTCCTGCGTACTTGACTCGTGGTGGGCATTACCCTGAGGTCCGTCGCCAATTAGCCCCCGTGTTGCTTCTAGAAATGGAGGTGGTAATAAAAATCCAACTAAACTGAACGGCAGTAAAACTCTTTGAGAGCTGCATGGCGGTTAGGAACTCACCATTTGGCCATCGTTGTATTATATAGTTTGGCAAATTGTAATCCCTCCGTTTTCATTAGCACGTCATGCACTTCTTTAGTCTAACTTATTTGTCTGGATTATGTTTCATTGATTGCGAGGTTTTCATTTCGTAATCTTAAGTATAAGAGATTCCAAAGTAATTAAAAGAAGAACGAGAATAATCCATCGTTACAAATATTAATTATTGATTGGTTGGCTGATGTATTTGATTGATGATTGTTTTAGTATTTTAGCAATAATATTTTATTATTTTAGCTATTCAAAAGAAGCTTATCAGTCCTGCAACATTTCTGAATAACACTGAGGAAATGAAGGGAAGTTTGTCTTCCTGCGTAAATAAGATGTGGATGTAAACAGACAAATGGATGAGGCTGTCAACTATTCACACTTTCACGATGCGTCCAAGTTCACTCTCCAACGCACGATTCCATATCACATTACATCTCGATAACACCAGCAAGACTAGCATGAGGCACAAGGCCCAAAGAGAAGAAAAACAATGTCCAACGCACTCTGTCCTCTACAGACTCTATAGTTTAGGCAAAAAATCTATTTGGCAATTACGTGATTCCTCCAGTCATCTCAGCACATCTAACTTTCTAGATGTCTGATTTGAAGGTACGGGGAAATTACTCTGATGCTGGAAGTGATAGGTGAAAAAGAAAGGTTACTTTGCAAACGAGGTGAATTAGGACCTTGATCAGAAACTAGCAGTAATAGATATATCTTGTTTGAGTAGAAAATAGGAAACATCTACGTGTTGACTGATGTTTGTCCTGGCCTATCGATAATTAGAATATGTTGAATAGGGCAAGAGAGTTGATTTGATAGTTTTGCTCAAAGAATTTTTCGGCAATTCTATTTCAGGAAATTAGTTAGTAGAAACATAGGTAATGTAGCTAAAAGCTATTATAATTTATAAAAAATATGCTTTTTCCTAATAGTTTTGAGGAATCTCTTTAATAAGTAATGATAAGATTTTTAATCATGAATCTGATATGGATTCTAGAGGTATTGATGCAAATATTGTTACCTTCCTTACTTTCAAAGTGTTGATTTATACCTGTCAAGTCATACTTTCTATTATATTTAGATTTTCGAATAACTTAATGTTATAGACTTATTTTAGCTGTATAAAACAAGTTTCTCTGCATTAAAATGATGACAAACTAGTAAACCTGGATTTCTTCTTTTGATTCCGAAATATAATTTATTTTAGAATGACTGTCATCAGATTTATTTTATTAAATTACTACTATTAGTCACACTCTCCTTATATTTATTTATATCTCTTGTTCAAATCTTTTAATCGTTAATAAATATTTTATTCATCCACCCAGTTCAAATATATTTTTTTTAAACTTGAGTGGATAATTGATGTTAATACAGGTTTTTTCAAATATTAATCTAATAATTAAATTTAATTTCAGAAAATGCAGTTTACCAACCTCTTGGGCAATTTCAAAAATAGCAAATTCGATTTTTTTTCTAACGTTAAGTCACAAAGAGTGACCATATTGGCAAAATAACACCAAATAATTCCTGTCGCCAAGGGTGGTTGCTAAATTACATCCAACCAAATTTACCGAATGAATTAAGAAGCAATGTTCTTTATGATGTCATTTGCCTTGAATGGCAAGTTGGTAGAGCATCGGCGTAGATGTGCCTCTGAAGCATAAATTTTTTAGTTTCAAATAATTAATTTTAATTGTATATGGAGAGAAAAAAATGTTCTCATATAAGATATTTAGAAGGATATAAATTTAGGAATAAATACTGTCTGGTGACGAAACGTGTAGATCGCTGGAAAAATTTCTTTTGCCACTTAATGTTGTGATTCTGTCATATGTATATACAATTTATTTTAATTGCAATTATTTATTAAAAGTAACTAAAATAAAAATTTCTTTGTTGAACTAAGTAGGAATTGACTTTAAAATTTTTTTAACATTTAAGCTTTTGATTTTTCTAAACTCTTCATTTTTAAAAAAATCCATAGATTTCTACCGTTCTATATGCATTAGAATCTTTATCCGAATTAAAACTATATCAAGTCGTTTCCAAGTCTTAAACTTGCAGAACATAAAAGCCTGAGTACTTCAAACATTTTCGAAGAATCTGAAAGGAACGGGAGAAATATAAGGATCAATAATATTGATAAAGAAGGATGGAAGAAAAATCCTCGACAATCACGTATCAGCTTCTCATTCAAGTATTCTTTTCGCTATTTAACGAAGTTCTAAAGTATAATTTATTGTTAAAAAACTCTATAATATTAGCCTCTAGCTTACTTTTTCATTGTTAAACTCTATAAAACATATTTCTCTATATAACGCTTTAGTCATATTTAAATTACCTCTATTATTAGTAAATAACAGGATTGTTATGCAATTTATGTTTCAATGTTTTACCTAAAATTTTGCATAGTTTTATATTCTTCGATCTAGATTGATTATTTTGATTTGAATATGCACTAGTTTTTGTATTCACATGATGAAATTATGAAACTCTTCTAAGCAAATTGAGAATACAAGTGTGAATATATGAGTCTCAGATTCATTCTGAGATTATACCCATTCTATTAATCAATTAACCTATGATTTTTAAAAATTAGCAAATAATTAACATTTTAATGGCTCATAGTAATTGATCCTAAATAATATGTTAATTTACTTTATACGTCTTTTGTAAGACAAATGATGAAAATCATTCATACTTTTATCAATAAATTTATAATTCTCAACAATATGGAATTTTGTGAGAGAAATAGAAAAGCTATTCGTAAATTATAGATTTTTTTTATTTTATTTATCTATCTTTTATTACTTTTCATTCCAATCATTCGTAGATCATTGTTTATCAAATTACACATTTTCACGTGTTACATTTTAATCTTTTATCAAAAGAAATATTTTAATAAAAGGAATTTTAATCCAATCTTTGGTAAATTTCTTCCCCCCCCTGTCCAAAACAGTAAATGCTTAATTAAATATATTTTCACAGATTACACAAACTCTTTAATTACGTCTTGGAAAAAAAAATGTTATATATTTTGAATAAGTGCAAAAATGAATTGTCTATATTAGATTTACATAGGAGTCTGTATATGCTAATAAGAGTAAATGTCGTATATACTGATGATTTATCGTCATAACGATGAAATTGTAATTATTACATGAAAAAATCTGTAAGTTCTTTCTTACCTTGAATTATAATTAATGATCTATATTGATTACATTCAATTACGTTTTTCTTTAGTAATGCAATAGCTCATGACAAAGCGTGGTACCTGTTGCTCGGCAAATATGGCTCTTATCATAGTAATGTAGCGCACGGTACTGCAATGTTATTAGCTCCACGCGTTCCCGTATTCGGGTCTGATAGGCTTTTCGCATGCGAATGGCGGCAGACTCTGATGCATCTCGCCCTTCGAGTTACGTTACGGGCGTTTGCATCGATGAACATCAGATGCGAACATGTCTAAGCAAGATGATACATGCACGGCTAATCAATGCGGCTAGAATTGCAGATCAACACCAGGTCCATTAATGCAAGGAGTCGGCTTTTCAATGGCTTACCTGACCAGGCCACAATTTTATGCACGGTAGATCGGCTTAATACAAGTTTAATCTTTCTATATGATCTCAATCGTCTTCACAATAAATAATATAGAAGAAAATGGCCCGAAGTAAATAAAAAATTCTCAATCCTCCCTCTTATCTGGAAACTGTCACACATTTTTAAAATCATCAGTAATATTTTTGATTTATTTTACACATCTGTTTGCGCTGATGGAGCAATTTATCGATTATTTATTTTTTAATTTTTAATTTTTAATGTCAACAACACAAATAATGCGTATAGAATTCTGGAGTACTATATACACATTATTACTTTATATATAAGTGGAGTCCGTAAAATAAATAGAGCAATCGAATTAAACTCTTACATGAATTAGCAAATGAGGTTCTTGGTTTGGTTGAAATTGCGATTATTAGCCAACGGAATGCTTAAACATAATTCTGAATATTGAATAGAAATGGTGAGTGAAATCTTCTAACTGTTGACTCACTGTATAAATTTTAATGCTTAGGTAACGTGAATGTCTCTGTCAAAGAAAATAATTGCTATTATTCCATAAATCAATCATGAACTTTGAAAATGAATCTGCAACTGTCTCCTAATATTTTAACTGACAATTGATACGACCTGCCAGAACTGGGTTATTCCCAGCATTTCCCTTTAACTATACAACATCTGGAGTTTCCACTTTGTATTATTGGAATTTACACTTTCCAATCAAATGGAAATGACATGCACAGATTCACACTGAATGAAGTAAAGTGCTAGTGGAGTTATCAGATATCATGTACATGCTGGAGAATTGTATATGGCGTTAGTAGCAAATATTACATATCGGTAGTTAGTAGCGATGATAAGACCATGTAGTTCAACAAGGATTATCGGAAGTAGACTGACTTTTGATTAATTTGACTTTTGAGAAGAGAGTTCATACAGAAGAAGACAGGATTTCTCTCGAACTCAACCTAGTGATATTAATCACTGAACCCGGAGTATGGAAAATTAAATACTTATTATTCCAAATATATCAGACTTTGATCTCAGGATTAGTAGTGAGTTAGACTGAGAGAGAGCCCTGTTTCAAGCATGAGCTCGTGCACCTGAGATTAATGAACTGTGTTAATATTGATCGTGGGCTCTCAATTAGCTGTTTGAATTTCAAATTTCAGATACAACTTTCTATTTAGTGATACTATTTTAATTAGTAAAATGATCTCAGTAATAAATGAGAGGAGGAGTTACAACAATTTGAATAACAACAAATAAAAAAAAAGGTATAAAATAAGACAATATTAATAAAAAATATGCATGCAAAAGTATTGTACAGAAAAAGTCTTTGCTCACCAAAAGATGCTGACTTTTAAAATGCTATTAAATTATTCGATTACTATTAAAATTGGAGCAGACAGCGGAATGGAAATGGAATGGAAATTTGGTTTCTCATTCATTCACTCCTCCATTCATTGACTCATTCATCCCCTCCTCTCACTGATTGATTCATTTATCTTCCTTCAATCATTCATTCATCCACTCATTCGTCTCATTCTCATCCATTCGCTCATTCACTCACCATTGATTCACTATATTCTGTATTCACTCATTCCCTTTTATACTCATTTATCCCCTATTCTTCCCACACTCATTGATTGGATTCATTTTACTCCTATTCACTCACTTATTCAATCCACTCGCTCATTATTCACCTACTGTTCATCCATTTCATCCACTGCCCATCATTTTTATTCTTATTCATCTGTTATTTGAAAAGATATTCAGAAATCACTTATTTTGGGAAGTATTCGGTGTGACATTTAGAGCGTGACTAAAACTACAACCCCTTGAGGATTAAAAAATCAGTACAGCCTGTGCTCATTTATTGAATATAGCTACGCTCTCTTTCACCTCTTCCGACAAATCATCTTGATTCTACATCGCTTCTTAAATTGAACGATGAAATTGAATAATTTTTTTCAGTTTGGAGCCCTCAAAAGATAGATGATATCTGAATTGCTAAATCTTTGGACTAATCTTCAATGCCATCTTCTTCCCGAATTTATGTCAGATTGAATGAATTATCTACCAAACTGCCAACTTTTGTTATGTGTTTATCTCTGTTTGCCGTACCCACAATGTATTTGGCAAGAGGTTTTCCAAATCTTGGCCATATCATTGGAGTGATTCAAAGTTCATACCTAGGTTCTTGAGAAAAGGCAATGTATGGAGAAAGAGAGTATGTTCTTTTCTATGCGTGATGAAAATTCGATAAACAAAGTTTGATTGATGGATGATTCACTTACAAAAAATATTTGTGACGGGGCTTTAAGCATAAAAATAATAATGATGTTAACAAAATCGACTGGGAAATTATCTTTAAGTACCCAAAGGAAGCACCGAACTTCCGAAGAAAACCGACGGTTAATATTGACTCTGTTATTAAGACACGTGTAATAATTGAGATAAAACCAACGTTTAAAAACAACGTTTATATAGGTGCATAGTTGAAGAAAAATTATTGAAGAGTAGTAAAACTACCGCAAATGCGCCATCTAAATATTGCATGATAGGCAAGTAAGACCACGTTCGAAATTAGAACTCTAGTCTTGATGGGAAGTAGTAATTAAGATAGAAAATTTGCATAACACACACAACTACAGAAACATGAACCAAGTGCATAAAAAGCAGTAAAACTAAAATAATCTGTTACAATCTACGATCCGTAAATTAAATGGTTGGAATGCAGCTCAACCCAATCACTCTTAGAGTGACAAGAATTCATTTGGCAATATTTCAAATGTATACCTGGTCCGTTTTGATCGGACTTACACGCTCAGCCAAACAAAAAAATCACAATTTGAAATCGCCAAGTGTGGATAAACTGCATTATTGAAGAAAAGAAAGTAAAACTTATCGCAAATGTCTAAATATCGGCATTGTTAGTGAGGAGAAACAATTCCCAAGGTTCAGAACCTAGATGATGGGAAGCTTAAACTAACGATCGAAAATTGATGACACACCAAGACACACAATACCAAGGAAATTCAGAAAAACGTTTTAATTAAAAAAGCGTGTTTGGTAAAAAGTTCTAAACAAATTTTCCCAACGCAAGCATACAAATTATATAACATTATTTCATGAACTCGAATTTTTAATTTTGGGTGAATTAATAGAGAAAATTCTATTCTTTAATTAAATTACATGATGATCTATTTCTTGAATGCATTTTAGATTTCAAACACTGCTGTATTTGTTTAGATTTAAAATTTCTACAGATCAACTTTAATTTGACTAATTTAGAATCATATTGAGCAGACGGATATTCTTCAGAATCTGATATTTATTGTTGAGTATCAAAAAGTTCACCCATTCTATTTCTAGATCCCAAGTAGAAAGTAAACAATTTGAGAAACATAATGAGCTTGTGACGAATGAAGATAAGCTCAAGATATCAACAAAACTGAGAATAGTAGAAGTTGCTAGCCATGTAGCCTAGTTTTTCTGGTGGCATTGAGCCGACCTCAAATCAACTCTTCGTCTGCCAGCACATCCATTAGACCTTTCTGTAGCATTTGTTCTAAGGGAAGTCTCAGACTGTTCAGCTATGGCATAGTCACGAGTCTGAGCTCGGTATTTATTCCATTGAATCCATCATGAGTTACGTGTCCTAGCTCACTCATTGACCTGCACGAATGTGGGACTTAACGCAGTAAATCTGCCGATGCCGCAAGCTCGTCGCGTGGTAGCTTCGGAAAAGGAGGATCCAGCCTGCAGTAGCCGTTCTCGCACTTGAATGAGGTCACTAAGGTGTCCATCGCCAACAGTCCCAATGTGTCTTTTCAGTGAGACGTTGAGATACAATCACAATGCCACTCCTGCAGTGCAGCTCATCAGAATCTTTCTGCAGTACATTGTGCTAGAGCACTGCCGCCTCTTCAACACAAGCACACAGTTTACAGATCTATTTCTAGCACTGTGCTGATTCGCCCAAAACAAACTTTCTCCATCTTCAGCCCTGCCTTCCATTTCCTGCTCCGGCTGATCCACGCTCATTGTCCCCAACCCAGAGACTGACTTCCTCAGAGGCCTTGCTGGACCTACTATTGGCAGAACTGATTGGCTTACCATTGACAGCACCTCTCTTGCACTGACCTTTAGGGAGACGGTCTGCAACCAAACTAGCCTGTGAACGCTAGACAACACGCAGAGTGTGCCTTTGTCGCTCATTAGTGTCAGCAATTGAGCTGGCAAAGCGGGTACACTTTGCTAACGCAAGAATATGCTTTATTATTTGCTCGCTATTTGCATCTATATCACATGCGGTCGCATCACTGCCAGAGGGCTTATATTTCTAAATATATTGAAAGGTAGACTGTAAGCCGAATGAAAATAAAATATCGAAAATAAATACGCATACATTGATCACAGAATAAATACGTTAACTGATTTCTTGTATTGGTACATTTTTTGTCAGTTAAGTACCGCTACGATGATTCTTAAACTTCTGATATTGTCGCTTTGGTAGCATTTTAAATTTTGAAATCTGATTGAACAGTAATAAATCAACAATAACAGCAGCTCGATTTATAGACTAAGCACTCAGTTTAGAATCATGCAAGAGCTATATCAAGCCATTACATAGCAAGAGCTATATCAATACTAATACATGCAAGAGCTATATAACACTAATACATGCAAGAGCAAGATATCAAACTAATATCATGCAAGAGCTATATCAATCACTAATAATGCAACGGCTTAGATGTGAAATTCCTGTATATAGGTGCTTGTGATTAAAATTCTAAAATGCAATTTCTTTTCACTGGTTATTAAATATTTTTAAATTCTAGTGCATTGAGTTCTTTGTAAGTATATGAAACAAACCAACAAATTTAAATCTCCAGATTCAATTGTTTTGAGCTAAACAGTTTGGGCAATATGAACCAGTTAACTTCATTGGCTTGATGATGTTTATTAAGGCTACTAATAAGCATAAACATCGAGGGCTGCTGGCGGCTAGAACTGGTAATTTCTGAGCCTCGGGGTCAAGGACGAGGACGACATCTGATTTGAAGCATCTCCCTCATTCAAATTTCCCGTCTTAGCTTAGCGGAGGACTTGTAGCCTCTGCAAGCTTACAAGATCTTAGAGACATCAGGATTTTGAAATCGACTTGATGACTCCCCCCTACACGTACTGGCAATCATGACTATTTTTTTCTAAAGGAATTAAAAATTAAAGTGAGTTGAAATATTTTTGATAATTTAAATAATTTCACGAAAATGTTAATACCATTATCAATAGTAACGGTGGACGGTTCTAGGCAAATTGATATAAAATATACTGACGATGTTCTCGAGACAAGTTAACAGCATGTACCGAAGACACTTCAACTTGATGCATGATTGCTTGTGAGGCATATGGCAGGGATGTCTCATGAATCAAGCCCAATGAAGAAGTCATTCTGAAACTCGAACTCCAGTCAGATGACTAAGCCTATTACCATGTATCGATTCACGCGATTCTCAGCCAACCTTAAGAGACTCTATAAGACGTTATTTGATCGGAGATCTCTCCTATGCGAATGAACCTGACTTTGGAAGAATAATTGAAATGTAGAGAGTGATCTGAGACTCGAGAATGGAGGCTTTTAAGCTGATGATGTTGAGAATGAGTAGTAGAAAAGAGAGAGACTCGGAAAGTTTGAGGATAGCGAGGAGCCTTTGGACGTGTGCATTTCTGAGAGTACTATAGGCTCTGAAGTTTCGTGTGAAACTGATTGATTGTTTTACTAGAGTCGCACTTCAAAGCAACACGAAGCTTTTAAGAAAGGACTCTCACTATATTGAATTCGATCAAGACGAGGAAAGCTTGTATCCTTCCCTCTCCAAGCTCACCCAATACGAATGTAGAACTTGGAGCTCGGACGAAATAACGTGCCAACCCTACAGAAGAATCTTTCAGTGCAACAGGACTCAACTCTGTGTCTTGATGGAAAAAGCCAGTCATTAGCTCGTGCTATGGATTCACCAAGTTAGCATGGACACCGTTTAGGTTCCAGGAGATGAATAGTCAGTTAGCTAAGGATTTGATCTGTTCCTGACCCTCGGACCTGCCTTCAAAATTATTTCAGATAAGGAAATTTTTTCCAACTCTTTCGAGAAGACAGAAGGGCTCTATTCCAGATTGCGAAAATTTATTTCTGATTATTTTAGAATGGAATAAAATCAGCTAGATTTTCTTTACGGAATCTTTTTGGAAATCCTTATTGAGCTTGAGATGGATCATATACAGTGCTCGCACTCTCTTACTTCCCCAAAGTTCAAAATTTTATGGTTGTCAATGGGTATCATTAAATTTTATGAAAGTTGCACAGTTTCAACCCATCAGTTCACTCTTACTTTTACTCCACTTATAATATATGCACTCGTAGTCCTGTGTGAATCTCACTGCGTAGCTCTATTCAAAGCATTTCCTGAGTTCAGCATAGACCCAATTAATTCCAAATTTTTGCTTAACTCAAATCTTCCAATTAATCAATATATTTATGAATTTGTAGTGACAGTGGCTAGTGCTATGAAGTCATAGTCACAGTTAGAGCAGCGTTTTTTCCGTGTTGCCAGGGTTCATGCCTTGCTACTAATGACCACAGTCATAAAGGTTGGTGTCATCACTACTGATCAGGTCCCAAGTCCTTTGTTGAGTGATGTGGAGCGGAGAGGATTGGAGGTGTCATCCTCGTCACTTAACCTCGAGTCTGCAAATTTATGTCCGTGCTGCCAGTAGCCTTCTGCTTTGTTCTCAATGCGACTTAATGGAAAATCGCACAATCTCGATATAACGTTTATAAATTTGAATAATGAAATCATAAAATTGATATATAGCAAATATATACATTGATTTGAGATGAAAATGTTTATTTATTATTTAGTCTTTATCGTTTAAAGCTATTTATAATGGGTCTACGTTGAATGATAAATTTTATATATGAATGAGTTTTTAAATCTAAAACAAAACAGAGCAAATATTTAATTTAAAAAACCTGAATCTTAATTCATTACCTATAAAAAACTTTATTTCAATCTCAAAATTTAAAAAAATCTTGAAAAGCTTATGAACATAGTTTTCTGAGGTTATACAGCAGTTAAATTTAAATTCTAAAGCTCGTGATAGATATTTGCTTGTTTTGTTACAGGTTTTTTTCCTGTTTCTATGCACACTTCTGCTTCAGTCACCTTCAATTCCAAATTATTTATAAATTTTAAAACTTTACTAAAAACAAATTATTTTGTGATTATGAAATTGTGGTAGGGCTTATTGATAGTTAGGATTTTAATTCTCGATTTGTTGCACTATTTCGACATACGATGCCTGTCAATCGAATGACAAATGACGTAGACAATTGTGAATGCTAAAAATGTCTTATATTTGTGTTCAGAGAATATCTGTCTGATTATCTCCCATCATTTGAAAAGCAAAACTGTATTTTAATAACGCAACTAACCTATCATAAACAATAAAAAATGAACTAAACTCAAATAAGGAAGGCTAAAGCAGTTAAAAGGAAAATATCGAACTCCAGAAATGATGTAGAACTGTCACAGTCGCTTAAACGCTTAAAAACCGACCATCGCCATATCTTCATGTCAACTGCTTTTCACTAGCGACCCTACAAAACTATGATCACATAATAAAAAAATCAGACTTTTTCTTTTCCCTAAACTTTCCCCTGTTGCTATGTGGGCTCCTTCCCTTCCGTATATGACGTCCGCTTACTGGTACCCATTCTCTGATCCTCCTCCCATTTTCTGCTCCTTCATTGGAGTCCAGGGCACCCTGAAACCACTTAAGTCCTGATCAATGGCCCTCCTCTGAAGCAAGGGCCCCCGCCACAAAGCGTAATGAGGAAACTGTCTGACTTCCGCCCTTTAGGGTGAAAAGCCGTCATTCTTTTCTTTTCCCTCTTGGCTTCTTCTGTGCCAGTGAGTTGTCTGGCAGGGTTGAGGATGTTGGACGAACAATCATAATAAAAATTCGAAAAATTATGTTATATAAATACAGTGAAGAAGAGAATAAAATAGATGTCAAACAGTTTGAAGTCTGTCGGGCCAGAAAGAACTTTTTATTTCATTCTTTTTTTTTCTTTCTTTTTAAAAAAAAAAATTTTAAGAGTAATTTTTTGAATGCCGTATTTCTTTTTCTTTTGAAATCTTGCCTGAAGAGAGAGAGGAGAAGGAGAAAAGAATAATAATAATATTTAAGAAAAAAACTCACGCATAAACACCTGCATAAGAGAGTTAAAAAAAATACGGGTATATAGAACTTTTCCTCTTTTTTTTGATGATAAACATTTCCAGTGATAGTTGGATGGAATAGATTTGAGAGGAGGCAAGAAGGGGGTTTATGTAGGAAGTTTTGATGTGGAAAAATGTTCAGTCAAACGATAATCAAATTTAAATACGACTGAAATCGTACGTGCAGTAAATATCGTTTGGCAAAATTTAGTATATTTAAATTTTCATGTTTATTAATCCTTTACTGCATTGTATAACACAGATTCTTCATTAAACGATTATTGTAAATCTTATTTAATAGCAATTTTACAGCGTTTTTGAAAATAAACAAATAATATAAAAAAAGTTTTTAAAGTCAATTCCTACTTAAGTCAACAAAGAAATTTTTTTTATTTTAGTTACTTTTTTTTAAATAATTACAATTAATATAAATATGTATATACATATGACAGAATCACAATATTAAGTGGCAAAAGAAATTTTTTTCCAGCGATCTACACGTTTCGTCACCGACAGTATTTATTCCTAAATTTATATCCTGCTAAATATCTTATAAAAGAGAATTTTTTTTCTTCTCCCATATAAAACTAAAATTAATTAATTCATCCGGTAAATTAAATGGTTGGGATGCAGTTTAGCCAAACCACCCTTGGCGACAGGAATTATTTGGCGGTATTTTGCCTAATGTGGCTACCCTGATCCTCTTCGCGGACTTAATGTTCAGATAAAAAAAAATCGCCAAGTTTGGCAATTTTTGAAATCGCGCCAAGTGGTTGGGATAAACTGCATTTTCACCAATTATATTTAATATATGAATTACTATTTTTAAAAAAAAACTGTATTAATATCGAGTGTCATCCACTACAAGTTTTAAAAAATGTATTTGAACTGGAGTGGATGAATGAAAAGTATTTGATTAACGATTGAAAATTTGAACAAGATATATATAGAGTGTGAGCTATTAGTTGGAATTTAAAAAAAAAAAAGTAATAGATTTCGACTGTATAATTTGCCTAAAACACACCACGGAAACTAATCACGTTTTTTCTGCATGGAAAAATATTTTATTTGGAACTATTATTTTGTATTCAATGTTCATACATTCAATGTTTTTTTAATTTAAAATATATATATATATCTTTTTTTTTTCTCTTTCTTTTCTTTTCTTTTTTTTTTTTTTTTTTTGGTTTTGATATTAAAAAAACAAGAATTTAATCTGGATAATTATTATGTCCCTGAAAAGAGAAACAATTGAAAATATAATTTGAAAGATTTTTTTTCTTAATCTATTTTTGGAAATCCAAACAAACATTTATATTCAAATTCTTGTCTACCAAAGGAGTTGAAAATTCTCTCAACTCCTTTGGTGTATGTAACGTAGTTTCTTCATTATTTGACTCTGTAGCCATCTAAAAGTCTAATGTAGAAGTCAATAAGTTCAAAACTCTATTTTAAGTTACGTACGTGAAAGGCCCACAAAACACTTTATTAATTACCAAAGAATTGTAAGTTCTCTCTCTCTCGAATCCATCCTGGTTTATATTATACCAACAAAGTCTTTGCTTATCAAATCACTCGTTCCGATTTAAGCATTTATCCACAAAAGCCGATTCGTATCTTGGCATTTTAACTAGGAGTCGCTTCAATCCAAAAGATTAATCAGGATTATTCAATCCAATTCACAAATATCTATCAGCTTATTATCCTCTATCTCCCTTCGTTTTTTCAATTTTATTTCGCTTATATATATCACTACTTCTAATTCAATTCACTACGCTTCTTATCTTCATCCAATTAAGTAAGGCGTTTTAACTTCTAACATTGTTGTAGAAGAGAGTCGTCACAATACCTTAAATTTAAGAGCAAAAGAGAACATCGAGTGAAATTAAATTTATTCAATAATTAATTTTTAAACTTTATTTTATTATTTGGCGTTCATTAAATTTAACATCGAAAACAAATACGAGTAAAATTTTTTTTAGCTCAAATAAGCATTATATTAATCAATTAACCTACATATAATTAAAATTAAAGCAAACGATAAATTATTAAACGACGAATTTGGAGATCGTTTGGGACTTGACAAGAAATTGGCGTAAAATTTAATTGTTTAAATAATTAGTTTTAATAAATTAATTTTTATTAATTATAAGGAAATTATCGTATTGTCATCCAAAACAATCGTGTTTAGAACATTTCAGTGCAATTGAGCGCCTTAAATTGTGAGAAAAAAAGCTTTTAAAGATTTGAACCAGACACAGTTACAATGTGAGTTAAAGAAATTCATTAAAAAGTGGAATTTCTGATAAAATTATTTTTTGCAAACATACCAGTGATAAGACTTGTTTTATATCATTTTCAAAAAAATAATTATTGTTTTTTTTTTATTTATCTTAAAAAAGAGCATTAAGAAAGGATGCAGTACTCACAACGACAGGAGCCACCTATTTTATTTCAAATATTTAATTGAAAAAAGAAAAAAAAAAAAATTTGCAAAAGATAACTTATCGTCGTTAAAAATACAGCTGATTTTTTTTTCTTATCCCAGAACATGTTTCCAAAAGTGGTTTGTAAATATTTAGCTTTGAAATCTATGTTTCAAGTTATGAATGTATACTAAAAATAACGTTATTTTGAATTTGAAAAAATTGGGTTTTTTTTATAAATTTGATAGGAGATGAGCCCAGTCCAGTTTTTCCCTCACCTTGAACAAAAATTTATTTCGTCGACCTTTATATGTTATTTTAAGACACAAATTTGGACGAAGAATTTTTGTAAGTATTTTTAAAATGTAAAAACATTATTAAATTACTTATATAAAAAAAAAAAATACAACTCACAATTAAAACACAAATTAATCACCTGTTGAAAAATAACAAAACGACACAAATGAATCAATTCTTTAAATAAAAAAAAAAAACAGGGATATAGAGTTAAATCAATTTATCAACTCTTTAAGTAACCCTATTGTTGTTTAAAAAGTTAATCAAATAAGAGCGATGTGCATGTGTAGACGTTTACTTTTCAAACCTAACCTCCCTAACATTCGACAAGGAAATCCACAAGATTAAACAATCCATCGAAAAAAAAATCAGAATGATTCACTTGCGGATTCTTCAAATGAGAAAGTCGACAATAGAAAGTTTTTATTGTAAATCATGACAGACTTGAAATTTTCCTTATTTCAAACTACTTTTTCGCCAAACAGTCATAAAATTTATTTGCTTTCTCTAAACGGACTAAACGCTTGCAAAAAGAATAATTATTTGCGGTATTGCAGTTGA
>BMAW01008700.1:0-13698 GCA_019974015.1 Nephila pilipes | reverse complement strand
ATATTCTGAATATGATATTACGCATATCTATTGAAGGAACATTTTATTAAACTTGTACTTGCTTGTGACTTTGGGCTATTCGCGGTTTTCTTCTACTAACCATTTAATAAGTTTTAAAGGGGAGTTTAACTAAGATTGATGCTGTTAAACAAATTTGCAAACAAAAAAAATGAAACTGAATATTTAAATTATAAGCAGATAGAAATGAAGGAATGAGTGGGAGATAGGAATTACAAATTAAACTTGAGAAACACGAAAGAGATCAGTGGTTCTAGCAGTGTGGAAATTGTTCCAGAGTCAAAGATGGGGTCCAACGTTACGAGTTATCGGCTGCATGTGAGAAGTTAGCAAGGAAGACAGCTTCAACTTAAGCTAGTGGTAAGACTCTGTTAGTTTTGCTATTGGTAAGATCAAATTAATTTAGCGGCGCATTTGGGAAGAAACGGTTACATTTGTCGTTATAAGCAATTTGTCAATAAATACAGCGTGTACGACCTTTTTAACGCGTCTCTTTGATTGACTGCTTTTTTGTATTGGTAATGAGTTTAGCGCATGGAACGTAAGAGATGACAGAATAGTTCACCTCTTGTGCACATAGCTAGGAATAGTTTACCGATCACAATGTAAGAAATTGACCTGACACATCAAGACAGAGGTAAGTTTAATAGTAAAAATTCTTTAGAAGCGATTAGATCGATGATTACCATATTTCTTAAATACGTTATACATCACATACATACTAAACATCTTTGCTAATCGTTACATTTTCAAATCCACCACAAACACTAGGTCCTAAGAGCTCATCTTGTTAGTAGTCTAGTCGCAAAGTGTTTATTTATTTATTTAATTTGCTACACAGTTATACAATTTCGTTACATATTCTCTGAGTTCTAATTTTTATTTCCAACCAAGAACTTATTACCACACATAGTTATCCATCCTTTTACACTTTAGCTAACCAAACAAGTACAATTTTTATTATGACTTTACTTTTAATTTGAGTTGCTAAATTTTACCTTTCACAAATGCCTCATTCTTTAATTTTTATTATTTACACTAGTTTATTTTTACATTTTGCGTTGAATTTCGTTTCTTGCATCTTTTTTATCACAGAACGCTTTTTGAGGCTCTGGATTTAACCAGCCTATCATCAGTCGAAGGAAAGAAAGGTTGTTACGCATAAATAGTTTAAACCCAGTTATTGGTCCTAAGCCAGAAATTGGTTTTTGACTTGCTAGGGTTCATATTTCGTTTTTGTTTTTTATTTATTTTACACTTTCTTCTCTGGATTTTGTCTTTAAATATTTTAAATTGATTCTTCACTACATTTTTAGTACATATACATTCACATTTTAAAATTCATAAAGAACAGGCCTTTAAAATTATATTTATAATTTACATTTAAATGAGAACTCACCTAATCAAGACTAACATGGAATATACCATAAATGTAAATGTGTCACTAGAATTTGTCCGTAGGGGCACTATCATCAATGTAGTTAACACCAAATTGCGTCGATAGCACCATTTTATGTTTGGATCTTGACAAAGATTTTAACTCACAACAATAGAATTATACTGTGCTACAGTACAGTTTTCGAGCTTTAAACATAGTCACGCAATTTGTGTGAGAACTATGATTTGCGAAAGCGTCGATTTTCTGTTACATTTGAAGAATCTAATCGGATGCTTGCGAAGCCTTTGAGTGAGCATGTTAAATCTTCGTTGAGATGGTTAAAATATTTGAAAGTGGTGATTTTGGCGTGAAAACGAAAAAGCAGAAGATCCCTAAAAGTCATGCAACAACGAATTTCAAGCATTGTTGAAGGAGAATAATGCTCAATGAAATGCAACAACTCTCGATCAACATAGTGCCACGCGAAAGATGACTTAATACCCTCAAAAGCCTTGGAAAAGTTCAGAGTATCGTACGGAAAAATGGTTCCACATGAACTGAATAAGACAGACTAAGAATCTAAAATTCACGTTAAATACTACTTGTCAGGTACAAAAATGTCAGTCCAGAAGATCAGACTGGTGATGAAAATTGATATTTCCGAAAATTAGCAGTGAAAGCGATGATGGACAACTCCAGGTGAACCATCGACATCGACTGCAAGCACAAATCATATGACGGAAGACAATGCTTTGTGTTTGGTAAGATAAAAAGTGATCTATAATGATCAGATAAAACCTGGTGAAACCATTAATACTGAACGTTACCAACAACAAACATTCGATTTGGAATCAAGCATTACGTAAAACATCAGTCGCATAAAATGCAGCACAAAGGGATTTTGTTTCAAGGTAATACACCACCCTACACATAAAAATGGTAAAGAAACGATTGAGGCGTTGTTCGGAAATACTTTCGCATGCGGCTTCCACTAGACTTGGCTCCAACCGATTTTCCTTATTTGCATTGATGGAACACATATTATTCCTGAGCATTGTTTCACATCATATCAAAACACACAAAAATGAAGCTGAACGACTGGTTTTTCTCAAAGAAGAACATTGTTTTTTTTGCATGCTTACCCATAGTAATCAGAGGGATGAGAAAAATATACAGTTTGTGATGAACAGTACTTCCATTTTTTTTCATACAAAATTCAGGTTAATACAAATCTGATATTCCAAACCTTATTCTCAAACAAAAGTTTATGAACGTTTAAAATCAAGAAGAAAGCACGATATCAATTTTTCTTTTCCTCACTTTCATTGAAGAATCCTACATATTTGTAAGTATCAAATTTGAAATATCAAGGTTTAGGCATTTTTTCTCTTCAAATATAATTTGTACATTATGTTTGGAGGACTGCCGCCAGGATAAACAAGGTTGTCCGAAAAATGATTTTAGTATTACATATGCAGAAGCTTTATATGAACCTTGTTCAGGAATAGGTTACGTATAAAGTTCTACATTTTTTCCGGCAAAAACAGTTGCATAAGATATATTTCTTTTACCTGTTTTATCGTTTGCAATGTTTAATCTCAAAACAGAATACTGTCAATAGTTTAAAAATGTATATATTGTGTATTTTATTTTACTACGAGGTTAGTTTTAATATCTGAACGTTAATATGTTTTTTAAACCCATAATCGTCTGCTGATACTCTTTATTGTTAAAAAGCTCGTAATAACTCTGTAATTAAGAATATTTTGTGTTTCTTATATGATTAATGTAAACGGTATTGGAAACAATGTAAATAATTCACTATAAACAGTTTTTTTTCTAGTTGCTGCGGAAATAAAATCTTTATGTTTTCGCTCAAAAAAGAGCTATGGCTGTATATTTAGTGATAATGTTTATTATTAGTTGCAATAACGTTTTATCATTAAACAACCTCATGCCAGTTTAAGTAAAATACTCAATTGAAAGACTCGAAATGTTTAACATATGCATTTTATTTCATTTCATGAAATTTCGAAAAGAAGATTTTAGTTTGAAGAAAATTTTTTTTTACATTGCACAGCTTATTAACATTTCTACAAATATTTCAAGAATACATTTCAATGTAATAAAATTACTCATCCTTTTGAGAAAAAAGAACAATAGAATAATTTACTTAAGATAATAATAGATTCCAAGCCGCTAAATGCATAAAAATGGAACATGTGAATAAGAAAGCATTTTTTAACAACATCAAATTGTGTTTTAAAATCATTTATTTACAATTCATTGTTCTCTTTTATGTGCTTTATTACGTGTAATGAACAATATTCCATTATTGAAACTTATTTATTTTGTTACTCGTCTTGAAGTGTTAAATTGAGCAAAATGCAAATCTCATTTCAAAAGATTCCTGCTTTAATACTCTTTCGCATGTCAGTAAAATAAGTTTTGCGGTTTGGAATTAAATTCAAATCATTACAGTGATATTTGTCTTTATTTTCATGAATATCTATGATAAACTAGTAGGCAAAGGACTACATTAGCAATTTGGGGAGAATATAAACAAAAGTGCTATATTCACATAATAACGATGCTATTCAAATTCCATCTGCGTTCCCAAATCATCGCCTCAATTTTTTAGAATTAAACGGTTCTTACACCGCATACATATTATGCAAATGCATGAGTAATAACTGTATTTGCATGCCTAATAATCCCTTCCGTCCGAAATTGCTGCATGAATAGCAGATCTTTCGTTCCTTGAAATTTTTCTATTACTGTTCTTCAGTACAAATCTTTAAAAACTTGTTCCTTGATTCAAGTTCATCTGAATATATATATATATATATATATATATATATATATATATATATGGAACGTACGCAGATTTATTAGCTACGTTTATTTGTAACTATTAAATATATCAGTGGAGATATTGTAAATCTGTTGCAACATTGAGAAAGATTTTGAGAATAGGAATGACACACATATTTTTAAATATATTGCAATTTTCGTTTATAAATGTATGCAATACATTTCATACTTAAAATTTATTGCCATTTTCATACATTAACAGTACATGCGTGATGCATAACTTACAATGAAAGGGAGAAAAAAAGAAATTTGTTTTTTTTTTAAATTATGTATTATAACTAAAGGAAAATATTGTTCAAATTTTTATGATAAAATTGAATGTACATCTACATATATTATTTGCGTGATCATTTATTACTATTTTTTCAAAACTCCATTTGTTGGAATCAGATTGAAATATATCGAATTTTTATGATTAAATGAAGAATATACAGAAAGAAGTTATAAAGTGCAAAAAGGTTTCTGGTTTTTAGATATGTGAACAATTTTACATGGATAATACATTTTTTAAGAATGGAAAAATTACCTTACTGCATTGAAATAGTGTCTGCAGTAACTGAATGGTTATGTTCACTATTTTGTGGCTAGCGATGTTTCAGTTGAGACGAGTCATGCCATTTAATCTTTGAGTAAAAGCGAATATCTAAAAAGGAGAGGTCACGTGCAATGGCGCAATGCTCCTTTTACCTCATCTACATGTGGGGCGATGTTTATTTGACTTTCAGCACATCGACGACATATGGGTGCACAAAACATAAATTTCTCATTTATGGGAATAAAGAAAACATTGCATTACATAGAAGAAATATATAACCTTTAGGTACATCAATAATTTTTAAAATAGGATAAAGAAATATAAACGTTATGGTCATGAATATATTATTATTCAGTCCTGTATCTTATTAATTAATGAATGACAATTAATGTTCTTTTTAATATGAAGCAAATCCGGATCTATAAAAACATTATACAATAAAAAAGGATTCTAAAAAAATTTATACACTTTTTCTAACGATTTATGTTTTTTATGTATGTCAAAATATTTACTTAATTTCAACTTAAAAGTAGATTACGTCATGAAGGTGTGCGTTATTCGCGATCAAGACCTTGAAAAATGTTCCGCTTTTAGCATGCGTACTTCCATAGCAAATACTTCTTATGCAGAATCGGAATAAGAAATAAAGCTCATTCATATAATTACGTTCTTTGTTGTTATTTGAAGATCGATTTGTGCTACCATTAGTCAGCAAATATAAGAACTGCTTCGCATGTGGCTAGTTCTTTCACATTGCAGTAAAAAGTATATAATTTCCATACCTTTCAGAAAAAAGATTTGATGATATATTACGTTTTCACAAAGCATATAATGATGCATCAAATGGTTGTAATTTTCTCTAATTCTTAGTAAAGAGGTATTTACTAATTAGAATCTAATTTCACTCATGTATTTTCCCTAGCAACTAAGGTGGCCATTCTTACTTTAGGCAAAACATTCCATCTGCAGGTACTGTCCTTCCTCGAAAAGTATCCTTCCTGTCCTCCTTTTCGATTCAGAGATACCGCACCAAATTGTTACGCAACTGTTGAAAACGTAAAACTTTAAGGAATTCAAAAATTTGTTGGTTCGTTCTAACACTTGCTATCAAACGTATCTTACTATTATTTGAGCCTCTCCATTCATTTTTTTAAAGTTTCGATAAATGTCCAAAAATTTGGCAATCTTTTTTCAATTATGAATTATCAGAGATATTAATGCATTTTGTACATAATCAGAGGTGTCTATTTTCCACAAAACAATTCAAAAGATTGAAGGTGATTATATTTTGACTACAGAAGCTAGTCTTATTTTGAACAATTTTGCCCTTCAATATAAATTTGAAGAAACATTTTTTGATTTGAAGAAAAATTTATTCCTTTTATAATTAAAGGAATATTGTCAAACTTAAAGGAATCAAATCGGAGCATACTGGAAAAGTGTACTAATGAAGAGCAGAATGTTTACCAAATATTTTTCTAATATGTCGAAGAATGGTCTGAAATAAATATAACAGGTAGGAACATTTTTCAATGGTGTTTTTTGACTTCATCACAAGTAATCTGGGCAGATATTGAAAATTGTGTTGAGTTTTTATCGAAAGAAATGCCTGATATCAAAATCGATGGCAATTGTTTGCTTGAAGAAATTTGAAGACTGGATGTTTATTTAAATTCCGATAAATTTGAACAATGGGAAAATCAATATGTTGAAATTGATTAAAGATGGGTGGAAATATTTCAAAAGTAAACACATTCCATATGAAAATTTAGTTATTCTTGTAGAATTTACGTTGCGCTGTCTTGGAACTAATACAGCAGTTGAAAGAGTTTTTTTCAATTGGTAATGATTTTTGGACAAGGGAGAAATCTTGATTGAATGTTGATACTCTAGCTGCTACACTAAACGTAAAATTGAATATAAAGTATATTTCTTGCTCCGAAATTTCGAATATATTGTTAGAAAATTATATATTGACAAAAAATATTAATTCAATGGAAAAATATTCGATTAATTAAATAGTTAATACGAATGTTAGCATAATTAGAGTATTTTGTTTTAATTAATAAAATGTTTTAATTTATTTTTACGCTGTACTTTTTTCTCAAATTTTTTCGTCTTCCTTTTCATTGTAAAACAATTAGCAACCTTACAAGTAGCTTTTAAAAATGTTCATTATTTCGCAAGCTAAGCTAGTGCATTGTTAAATGTGAATAAATATTTAAAACCTTGGAATATGGATCTGGAACTAAAATTTAATAAAAAAAAACAACACGGCTTAAGACAATATACTACAGTAAAATTATAGGAATTTAATAAAGCTATGTTAAAATAATAAAAAAATAAACTACTTTTGCTTAATGCATGTTTAACTGGAAGACTATTTTAACACTTACAGCTTTGACTTTTCTGAAATATTGAAGTTTCTGTCAAATGCATTTTTTTCATTTTAAAATTCTTTACTGTCTACAAAATTGATAATATACAAGTTTCTCAGAAGCAAAAAAAAAAAAAAAATCGTTTCGACTAACGAAACTTTTGTTTGAAAGGAAAGTAATTTCTCAGCAACAATATCTTTAGAAAGAAACATACCATTCAAGCAATGAAGAGCATACATACTTTATAAGAGTACCTTAGATATTTAAATTCATTTTCATATTCGAGTACTTATTTTTCAAAAAATTAATATTTTGTAAATGCACCCATTTACCGGACATTTTCTTTCGTGAACGTAATGTTAATCCAATGGAATTACTTCTACCGTCCTCAAATCTTTACTATCTTATCTATTTGAATTTTTAAAAAAGTGCATTCGTAAATGCAATAAAAAAATGAAGGTTTCTGTGGAATCATATTTTCTCCCCGATTTTTGAAAATATTTTAGAATATTTTTAAAGACTAGAAACACATTCGTAAATGATTTATTCAAGGGTAAAAATATTTTTGAAATCGGAGGGAAATTATAATTCTGCAGAAACCTTCATTATTATTTTTTGTTGCTCTTTAGAGTACGTTTTCTGCATTTAAATAGATCAAATAGTAAAGATTTGAGAACGGTAGTAAAAATTCTATAGGATTAACGTTACGCTCACGAAATCAAAATGTCCGATCCGTAGCCTTAACTCTTGCAAATGGTATGAAATATGTACTTGATATATTCCATCAAAATCAGAGTTAAATTTTTTTTAACTACGTCTATTTTGCATTAAAAAGTGACATAAATTTTTATCCAATAATGAAATCGAATTAATTTTATGTATATTCCTTCTCTATTTATTAAGCATATCAGTATTTTAAAACATAGAACATTTAGAATAATAACACATTATATGGTGTTGAAAAGATTGTATTTTTCTCTGCTTGTTCATAGTTTTCATAAAGAAACGATTATAAAATCCGAAATTTAACCATACTTTTAATTATTAAATTGTCGTTCTACAGTAAGATTTCAGTATTATTGCGCTGGGACATCAGACACCATGTTAAGAATGGCATCCAATTCTTGTCTTGTCGAAAATTATTAGAATTCTTGGAGAAAGCAAAGAGGCTTTTGAATCTCCCTTCACTAAGCTCTCGTAATGGTAGATGGTGTATTAACATCGACAGGACTATTAAGAAATTCTAAGCGATGATGCTGCGTGTGAAACGAGATAATCTTTACCTAAAAAAGGGCTTTTCTGCTTGAAATAGGGGCAAGTAACCTGAGATATTTGCATCAAAGAATAAAATCTTCCGCCTACATCAGGCCAGCTATTAACATGAATGTCCTTTTACGAGATTAAAGAGACATAAAATCCCGAATAAGACCATCATAAATGCATCCATGTATTTGAAGAACGCTTACTATGGTGAAACCCTAGCGGGAGCAGAATATTTCTTATGAATTTCCTAGCTGATGTTATCTATTGAAATATACGGAGAGTGGACGTTTACTTAAATTTCCGACATCAATAATGGGTGAATTTCAAGAGGTTTTGAGAATGATAATTTGTTTCCCGTATTCATGTATATGATGAAAATCTGTCATGAATAAAAATATATCTGATAATCATATTGAGTTGAAAATGGAATTTATTGTTATTTAATACTTCTTTTAAAATAATTATAGCTTTTTAAATTATGTTATGTCATGCGAAAATAATAGTCAGAGAAAATAGCTAAAGGTCACAATCCAGCTTCAACTTAATATTTAGTAAAATTTACTGTTAATTTATTTTAAATTTTCTTCCATCAATAAGAAACTTATAGAAATAGTATATAGATTTTGGTGTTAGCTGTGATTTCTAGCCATCAATTTTCGTTCTATAACAAAAATAATGAAAATACCTTCAGAGCATCAAAAAATGCTCTCTTTATAATATCTTCCGTAGATTGTATTACATATCTCCAAGTGTTAGTTTAAAGTATAGAAAAGTATGTGATGTTTACCTATCTGTCAGTGTTAAGAATTCTGTGGTTCATTCAATAAAAAAATTAAAATATATAGCATTCATAATATTAGAAATTGTTACTTAAATATATGTGGAATAGGGAAATTTGAGATCTTGATTGTAATTATTTAATACTTTGATTTGTTTTTAAAAATATCTATATTCATACTTTAATTGTTAAAACTAAAATTTATAATTATTCCATTTAAAAAAATAAGAAGACATTTTTGCTTGAAGTACTTGTATTTTATAAGCAAATAATTTTGAAAAACTGGCAATCTAAAGCATATATTTTATTTAAGAATATTGTGTATTTTTATTTATTATATTTGCCTTATAATAATAAAAAAATACAGTTATTTTTTTTTTAAATTCATTTTGAAATGATACTCATTAAAATTATAATCCTTTGTAGATAATCCGCTGTCCATTAAAACGTTACACTAAAAGAAAATATAGTATTAGATCTATGTTACCGTAGCGCACATCGTAATATAGAAATAAACTATTAAATTTTCTCTCTGGGGAATGCAGTTTCTAAATGTAATTGTAGAGAAGTCCAGTGACAAACATTAGACGTCATTCGACGTATATCGTTTTGAACTGCGCTTGTGTGACGCAATGTGCGTGTACCGTATAGTCAACTTTATACCAGAATGCTTTGAAGTAGTCCTGGCGAGAGTGAAAATCTAGTTTCTGGGCAACATGACAAAATGACTATTTTGGTTAAGATCTGCTAACAGACCAATAGTTGGATCCATTGTATCTATAGATAGACAGTTTAGAAGAACGATCATATTTTGCCTTGTTAAAAAGTAACGGAGGCCTGGAAGATATGGCCCCATATAGGTCCTTAAGAACAAAATTCTTAATGTGGTGCATCCTCAATGCTGGCTATAGAATAAGAAGAGAGCATGATTGTATCATTGAGTCCATATTCCGAACCTGTTTGCAATAAAGAATAATGATGTTCTCCACACAGCTGAGTCCATTAGTGACGCAGAATCAGAAATTTTCTGAAAGGTAAAATAAAAAGCTTATACTCATGATCGTTGCCGGTATCACTTTGTGCTCACTAGTCTCTTTACACATCAGTAGTAGAGAGTAAAGGAAATTCGTGTTATGGCAACAATAGCTAAACTAGTTATACTACACCAAGAGGAAGTAAAATGTAAAGTATTAAAACCCAGATAGCTAGCGGCGCCGAAATAATATTTTAACTGTAGTTCCTAAACGTGAAGAATTGAAAAAATAAAAATTAGGGCATAATAGGTCTGAAAATAGAGAGTTCCCTAAACATGGGGCTAGTTGATCTCCGTAGTGTTTGCAAAGAGCCATATGGTAAGATCACTTCAGTGTGCCTGGGGTCATGATTCCCTAACTTATCTAAAGAAGTCCTCGAGATAGCAGGGTGACTGGCTATCATCCCAGACTGGGTACCATTTTGGTTCTCTTAGGACATGCATGAGCTTCAGTAGCTATCTGTCATTCCCGGTCACCACACAGGTTAAACAATATGTACATGTGATAGGCATATGAGAATGAAAAGAAAAGTTAAATTTGATTTATGAGGAGGAAAGATCAAATATCTCGAAAGTACAACGTGAAGCTAGAGACGCATAGCCATGGTTAACAAGAAAGTAAACCTAATGTCGAAAGAAAAAGATATTTAAGCCCTCACTGTCGTAATCCTATGCTCTGCAAAACGAAGGTAAGCTCCTGAGAAGCGCAGCATCAATGAAAGTCGCAATAACAGTGCTTCAGTGGTCAGTCTGCGTGCTGTCTCAGACGTCATCATGTCATGGTACCCTAGTGGTCACGGTCGCTGGATTTCCCTGTGGTGTTGTTTTCTTTGATTCATGTGTTTAGTCGGGATGCCCAACACTCACCAATGTAGTGGGGATTTGCCGTTAAATCTGCTCGAGGGTCCAAGTTCTCTCTTTGACGAAGATGCAGTAGCTTTTAAAAGGAGGGTGGGTACCTTGCAAAGTCGGTCCATGGTAACGAACCTCACGACCGATTAGTTTCATCGAGTTGTGTTTCGACTACGATGCGCAGTTGAAGACGCCCGTTTGTATCAGGAGATAACTATATTCTGAGGATCTGGTCAAGGCTACAGAAAGTAGCTCCGCGTTGAAGTTTGGAGAGGGAAATGCTAGCTCAAGTGCCATCTTCGTCATTTAACCAATTAAAATTACAAAGGTCAGTATCCAATCGCCCTCGCCGTTTCATCCTAGGTTCGACGTTAATAAGACAATCAATTAAATGAAAGGAGGTGTCAGCTCAGATATCGTCCCTCGGTACTTGACGGAGGTTCAAATTACGAGGTTAGCTTCGCCAATAGCCTCAGTTGCTTTTTAATCTCGACGTTAATAAAGACAATAAATCCAATGAGAGGAAAGCCAGCCAGGTATCGTTCTGCGTACTAAGCAGGAGCGGCTAAAAACTACGAGGTCTGTCGCCAATAACTGCTTTGATTGTTTGGTTTATTGATTACCATCGCACTAGAGAACAACAAGACTATGCATTAACTGTAGTGTTATTTCTCATGTGCAACCTTTGCTCAATGGCGGACAGTCACAGTCTGACGTCACGTTCATTGTGTGTACGAACGGTTTATCTTCAAAACAAGTTAAATTCTTGATTCAGGTTAGTGGAACGAGATTGATCTCGCTAGGTAGCAAAAAACCCATATCTATTCTCTTGTAGCAGCGATGGAGTGGAGGGTGGGGAACTGAGATTTGAATGGCCTTCTTTGATGGCGTTTTGCATATCTGGATGACAGTCATCAAAAAGTCAGTATCATGAACCACGCTCACCTGTAATCATACGCCTGACTAAGATTTTAAAAGAATAATGGTTAAAATTAGTTTCACTTTTAAAAAAACACTAAATGGTATTGGCGGTAAATGAAATTTAATTTGAAAATCATTCCGGTAATTTATTCATCTAGGAGTCGTTGCATTATGATTTTTTTTTTTATGTACAACATTATACAAAATGAATATTTCCATTAAGTTCATAACTTAGCAGAAATAAAGAAACTAGTCTTTAAAGTAAGATTTCACTTAAGCTTTATTCAGAGATAATTACTTTATTTTCATAAAAAGAAGAAAATATCAATTAATTCCATAAAAAAAAATAAAGAATCAAATTTCTTGGAAACGTAATCGACATTTTAGCAGAAAATTCATTTTTTTATTCTTTTCTGGTGTTTTATTATTGTAATATTTAGTGAAATCATAATTATTGAACTTAATAGAACTTGTTAAAGTTTTATATTTATATTTGAAGTCAACTTCAGGGTTCCGTAAGTATTTTTAAAAGGATAAGATATATTTTCCCTTCAATTGTGAAATTGATTTTGAAAACATTTTTTACTTTTCATATAATTTAAAAGCATTATATTAATGAAGGAAAATTAGCCTTCTTTTAAGATCACTAATTTCTTTCTGTCTAGAATTCAAACGAAATGAACTAAATTTCTCATTTATTAAAAAAAAAAATTATCTTCCAGTATAATAAATTTAATACAAAAGAATTAAATGTTCATATATTCTTTGAAGCATGTGTGTGTGATGAGTTTATTTTTTTTTTTCAAAAGTTTTGTATTTGTTATTCATATTGAACTAGTTGAAATGCTCTAGACTTTTACGGCAATTGTTTTGAGTAAAATATAAAAATTTAATTTTATATATCCTCCATTTTGTTTTCCAAAAAAATAAATTCATAAAAATATGAAGGAAAAAAAGAAAACCACCATAATGATTTGTAAAAATGTTGACGAAAATGAAATAAAATTTTCTTTTTACCAAATTAAAAGTATTTACTTGGCATTTATTAAAAAAAATTATCTGAAAATAAAAAAAGAACTCTCGTTTTTCGTAGAATTTTAAGTGCATTTAATGTATTGCAAGATTTCAGTAGGGAATAAAAAAATAATAATTAAAGGAATGCAAAGCTTTCTAGTTCACTGAAATAACAAATTCATTGGATCCCTAACATATTAAGATAAAAGTGAAATAACCTAAAATCTGAATACTAATAGAGGTTTCTAGTTTTCAGCCCAAAGTCCTCCCATTGACGTGGTATGGATATGAGAGGGGTGACAGCTCAGGCTATCCGTCACTTCGATCGAGGTCACAAAATTACGAGGTCCTTTGCCAATAGTCCTTGTTTATTTTTTTTTTTGTGCGACGTTAATAAAACTAAACTAAATCTAGTTTTCGAATTTTGAATCAATTGATAACATTTAGAGTGGTTTCAGATTAGATTTCAAATTAAGTTAAAATGTTATTGACAGCTAAGAATCGTATATTTTTTATGAGAATTTTAGAAAACCCATAAAAATTCAGATAAAGATCATTGTTATTATTTTCTTATTTTTTTTGAAAATTTACTATCCGTAGTGTCAGACTTAACGATATCAAAAATAATTGTTTTAGATAACAATATCTTAACAA
>BMAW01008698.1:0-33476 GCA_019974015.1 Nephila pilipes | reverse complement strand
AAGATTAACCTATTCAGTTATTAAAATATAACTATTTTTACCAAAAATTATATTAAATTACTAGTTGAAGTAATAATCGATTGTTTTTCAGAAATTAATACAGTGAAATGCATAAAAATATTCAAAGTCAACGTTTATTTCTCTTAAAATAAGCAAAGAATCAAAAGTGTTGGAAGTAAGGTTGTTAGCACATGAATAATTTTATTCAAAAGTGAACGGAAACCTAAAGTATTTTACTAAATTCATGCAAAGTACATTAGTAACGGTAATTTCTGTGAATTGGTATTAATATATTAATGAAAGGAATAGTTTTTACGCAAAATCGGAAAGGCCCAGACGCACGAAATTCGGTACGCTGAAAATATGGATGTAGATGTGCATCTGGAAACAATTTATTTCGATATCTTTTCGATTTTTTTAAAAAAAATTCCATATTGAGATTTTTACAGATTTTTGGTACACTTTGTGGCCAAACTAAATTCCATGTACCGCGATAACTACTAAATTAAATAAATGGTCAATCTTATTACCGTCTGATTACTTACAGGACCCCTCTTCATCAATTCTGCCATGAAATAAAAAAATAAAGCTTAATGATTTTTATTGATAAGAGGCAGATCACTATCTTCAGTTAGTTATCCCAAATTTTAAATGCATGTTTTTAGCTTCCATTTCGTTTTTTCTAAGTAAACCATGTTTGTATGGATTTTAAAGTTCGTATTTTATAAAATATTATTTCTAATAGGTTGGATGATTCCCCAGGGCACAATAAGGAGAGGAGCTCGGTGCAGCACCAGCAAAGCATTTCTTGCACCCACTCGTGGAAGAAAAAATTTAGACATTGTGGTTTTCGCTCATGCAACCAAGGTAAATTACAATTAATCGATTTCAGCTTGAATCGGAAAATTTTATAATCTTTCCTTGATGGTTTTGATCATTGCAGAATCGTAAGTCTAATATGTTAGATATTGTATAATTAACTCTAGGTCTTTCTACGTTTAATTCTATTTAGCTTTAAAAATGAAACATTACTAAGCCGTTGTATATCACATTTGTAAAACGTTGCTCATGTTCAAATGTAGTCAAGGGCTCAAACAATGATTCTACAAAGACCCGACACGTTATACAAAACTTAAACTCTAGGCTTCCATATGTGGAAGGATTGAGCTACTGGGTCTGGTGTCGCTTACGTAATCTGATCGAATTTCAGAATTACGACATCCATCATCAATAGACTTTGAGTGGATCAAGAGCGACGTTTAATTCAAACTGATTAAAGTTTAGTTTGAATTAAAAATACTTGAGTGGTTGAACTCCGCGTCTGTTTTTGAATAGTTGATTCCTAGATTTGAATGTCAAATGAAGCATAAGTGCATGTATTGAAGACTTACATTTCAATCGGAAGTTGAGAGAAATATGTCTGGGGGGTGGGGAGGAAAAGTTCTCTCGGTTGGAATAAATTAAAAAAAAACATTGTCTAAAAATTTGATGCTTATCAGCATCGAAGCATTATAGACACAGTACACTGTAGACTTGGTGGCCGTCGCAGCCTAGTGGTCATGATCGTGGACTTGCGGCCGGTGATTTTCATCCAGTCTTTGGTTCAAGCCTGATGTCACTTAAGACCTGCCGTGTAGCGGGGCTGATGCGCGTGAAATCTGCCGAGATTCTAAGTGGTGTGGAAGTTTCGGGAGAGAGATGCCAGCTCAGGTGTCGTCTTTGTCACTTGACCGAGGTTCAAAATTACGTCCCCAACAACCCACGTGTTGCTCCTCAGTACGACGCTAATAAACAATCATATCACATATTATAGTCATAATGTTCATTCATCACGTCAGGTAACGATGCTAGACATATTACCGAAATATATATATGTAACCTGTGAAAATTGTGAGAAGGAAAATACATCTTGATAGCTAAAATAGTGCTCATAAGGGTTTAGCCTAAATACTTCTATAAAACTGGAAAAAAAAAACTATGTTCTCACAATTAAATTGGGTAATTCTGTTTTTGTCTAATAACGAAATTATTCATGATTAAAACTTATTTCGTAAAATAATTCATAGTATTATAAACATTATGGCTAAGGTTTGAAAACTAGGTTCTAAATTATATTTGTTACTCATTTTCTTTTTTCTTTATAGTTAGATTTATTTTTTTAATATTAACAGAAATGAAATTTGGATTTGATGTTGAATAAAAACTCAATAGCATGAAGGACAGTAATCGTGGAGTTTATTGTCAACCAGTAAACTGCACTCGATGAAACCCTCAATTCGTGTATGGTATTTTGTTCCATTGCGCAGAATTGGACATATTCGCCTTACTTTCAAACAACTACTGTTTTGTGAAAATGCTCCTGAATGTCCTTCCTGTAATGTCCCATACGTCGTACATCATATAATTACGAACTTGTAGAAGTAACGTTGCAGGGAAACGTCATCTCAATGTAGGAGAGAAATTTACAGATTTCGTCGAATACAAAGGAAAACTTAATGACCTTTTTTTTTTTTTTTTTTTTTATCTCGGTGACGAATTTTATGACAATTTTAGCTAGAAACGGCGACTTCGGACAATGTTTCCCGAAAATGCTAGAATCTTGTTTATATTTCGATTAGGATGAAAGTTATAAGCTTTTCCCGAATTTTATCTGTGCCTTGACACCTTGTCGGAACAATTAGTACGATGAGAAAAGAGATGCGAACCCGAGGCCAATTGGTTGGGAATTGACCAAGAGGATCTGTTGGAATTGGTAGAGCTAATCTACCGAGAAACGACCTATATCCGCCGGGGTATCTGTCAGCATCCATGCGAAGTCTTACCATGGAGATTTGTTCATTGTACGAACTAGGAAGCTGGTAAGCTGCACGTTATTTGAAAAAGCTGCGACTGTTATTGCAAATGCTGCTTTGTATCTGTGTTGTTAATCCGTATAAGGCTGTGTTTCCAGGTTGTGCTGTTAATCTGTCCAAGTTTTGCCATCTATTTTTTGTTTTGTCCTAAATATTTGTGAGTAAAGCGTCATTTGCCATTATCCTCTGTGTTGAACTGATTTCAGTCTATACCCACACAAGATGGGTATTTTGATATATTGATTGTCCAGTGTTTTTCTTATTATTACTCCCCCCCCCATTCATCTGCTTAAACACAACTAACTTGGTAGGAGAAAAACTCCTAAGAAAATTTGTTAACTAATTTGTTTAAATTCGGCTTTATATACTTATATTTAAGACTTTATTCATGACATTATAATGATTTTATTCATTATGCTATTACTTTATTATTAAGAACCTGGTTTTAAGACAATTACTTAGCACAACTTAGCCGGATTTAACTATAGCGGTGCAAACCTTGTTACTCACTCAATAAAAACTCGGTTCTTTTTTCAAATTTTAATATAATTTTAAAATTGCGTTGTCCTTTTTTTTATAACAGTATTAAAATCCTAAATTTAACGTTACCATGCAAGAAAAAAGTTAATTTCTTCATAAATAAGAAGTCACACGCAATTTTTTTCGAGAAATGATGTGCAGAGACCCAAAAAGTTACGAAAAAAAAGGAAAGATAGATGCAGTAAAACAGTTTTTATATAGAAACTTGAGGATTATAAAACAGAATCGAAAATTGAGAGTGGCATTACCTGTATTAAATTATGAAGGTTAATATAATCAGGTTAATATAATCAAATAATTTTAGTAATTAAAATATAATATGATATAAATGTAATAAATAACTTTTAAACTAGCCAATTTCAAGATTGACTCATAATCTTTAAACTTTGATTATTTTTTTTTATTTTTGAATGCTCCGAAATCTTTATTTTACCATGTTATAAAATATGCATTATAGCAAATTATACGAGTTTTAAATACTCATCGTTATGGAGTAAACAATAGTTTTTAATTGTATATTGCTGTCATGTAATAAACTTATTTTACATATCTTAAAAATTTTCATTTATTTTTGAATCTTATTCTCTTGGCGGTTTTTACAGTTACATTGTAGTATAAATATATCCAATAAAATATTTAAATTTTAATGGATTTACTCTTAGTTCCTTTTTTAAAATGTTGTTATTGACACCTTTACGCGTATTTTAAATTAATGAATATTCACTGAAAAGAATTTCCTTGCATAAAAGTCATTGTCGTTGCAGATTCTCTTCGATGGCCACAAGCGAGCCAGGGCTGTCCAGTTTGACCGTTTGAAGATCACATACGTCGTACATGCCCGAAAAGAAATCATTCTATCCGCAGGAGCTGTTAACTCACCTCAACTGCTCATTTTTCGGAATAGGCCCCAGACATCATTTGCAAAACTTGGGTTGGTGAGATTTTGTTTTGTCATACAACCTATAAATACCTTTTAATGTATAATACTTTAAAGGCCAATCCTTCTTGCTTTGGGGTTTTAACTACAATACTTTTGACTCATTGATTTCGAATGCGAATTATTTATAATTACAAGGAAAATGTTTAATCTCAGTGTTTTCATGTTTTCAAGTGATTTCCAAGTATTCACTTAGTGATTTGACGTTTGTCAAGTTGACGATAATTTTATTGCCGATCGTTCCTATTGAGTGCATTGGAATCCTTAGGTTGGGCCCACGCTGTCATTCAACTCAACGGCATTGATCATTCATAAATGTACTTATTATTCTAACATCCATTGATTTTTACAAGACATTTGGGTTGGTCTTATTCATATTTTATTAAACTTAGTTATGTCCTTTATCCTGAGCTGGAAATTTTGTATTGTCTTACTCATTAAATTTATAACATCTTCATCTTGACTTTCGCTCAATATATCTCATGAAGGTTCAGTGACATAAATTCCAATCTCAATATATCTCATGAAGGTTGAGTGACATAAATTCCAATCTCAATATATCTCATGAAGGTCTAGTGACATAAATTCCTAATCCTCCCAATATATCCAGAATTCAGTGACATAAATTCCAATCTCAATAGACACCCCATGAAGGTTCACGACATAACCTAACTTTCAATATCTCACGAAGGTTCAGTGACATAAATTCCAATCTCAATATATCTCATGAAGGTTCAGTGACATAAATTCCAATCTCAATATATCTCATGACGGTTCAGTGACATAAATTCCAATCTCAATATATCTCATGAAGGTTCAATGACATAAATTCCAATCTCAATATATCTCATGAAGGTTCAATGACATAAATTCCAATCTCAATAACGTTTTGAAGAATAATCTTTTCAACATGTACTGTTATATACTACCCTTTTTTGTTGAAAGATTTTTTTTTTGCCAATAAATGTTGAATGACGGGATGATTGTCTTCCGAGACGCCGGTGTTTAGTTCTAAACCATTTTGAGTAACCTCGGCTCCCTGGGGAATTCCGCCAATAGCCCTCGTGTTACTTCTCAGTGCGACATCAATACACGATCAATCAATTAAAGCTGCTGCAACCATCTCACTTGACAACATCTAGCAGGGTAAGATAAGGGCTAATGATATAACTCTAAAGACGTCACAGAAGTAAGTAACAAGCTGAGATGTCCTTTTCATCAGTTGTGAATTGAAATGGAGTGTATAATTGCAAATATATCTTTAGTAAAATAATTTAAAATGATACGTTTGGAAGTGTGGAGAGTAAAAGAAATCTTGGTTTCACACAGTTCGGTGCTTTGTCAAATTAATAACTAAAACTTGATGACCGTTTACGAAATGGAAATTGGAAGATTACCTACTCGAGTGTCATTCTCAACTTTCGATTATTGTACAAAATTGGAAGGTTATCGAAGTAGAGTATTTGTGACGTTCGAATCGAGTTATAAGTTTATAATCGGATCTCTACCAAAAAACGTTATACAAAATATGTACTTTTATATTGCTTTTTAAACCAGTTTCCTAAGCTTATTAGCCATCAAAGAAGTTTTATGAGGAAGGTATGGATGTAGGAAGGGTTCTTGCGCTATAAAATCCAACAGTCATTCACTCGCATGGAATTAGGAGAAAAAGGTTGCTACACACAAGAGGCTCAAGTGCTGTCTTTATTTCTTGGTTATGCATCGCATAATTCTGAAACATCTCCAGTCAAGTTCACATTTATCTATTTCTAGAGTGATATTCTACAAAGGCTTCCTAGTTGTTCTCGTATCAAAGGCTGACCAATTAATGAAACATGAATTCAGATAAAACAACCCTACAGGCGCTCAATATTATTTGGAATACATATTAATCCAACATAGTATATACGAATATTCGTATTATAATAAAATGGTATTTTTGATTAATTCATATATTTAATTTTACGCATATCAATGTTTATATCAAATTCTTTTTTTTCAGATTCCAGTTATATCCGATCTCCCCGTAGGTTACAATTTGCAGGACCATATTTATCCCGGAGGAATTCATGTGCTTATTAATGAACCAATGTCTATTCTCCAACCCAGGATTATTAATTTGAAAGATATCAATAACTTCATTCTCTTTGGAAGAGGTAATATTAATTGGTATTCGCATTTTATGAGACAAAAAGCTGTTTTTTTCCAATGGTGTAAGAATTTATATCATTTGGAATAGATACAATATGTGCGAGTAAAATTTAGCATATAATTATTATGGTAATTTTGTAAATTTTCTCTGAAACATGGAGAAACATAGCGTTTTTAATGCGTTTACATATTAAATTTCATTTATAATTACGTTATTATATAAATAATATGAAAATCGGCATCATGTATATCGACATTTGGATTGTGTAGAGTTTTGTGAATTTTAGTAAAAGCAATTCAGGCAAAAATACGTCTCAGGAGCTTACCTTATTTAGGTAAGTACAAAGTATCATGATCTCATACTACCTTAGTGATCTTTCTCTTTCTCACAGTGTTTAGTCCATGATAAACACGGATGATGCAACCTTGAAATACTTTAGCACTCCCTTTCTGTTTTCGACCCTTCTTCTCGTCTTCCAATTTTTATCACCCCCCCCCCTTTTTTTTTCTTGTCTAAATCAGACACATATTGTTTGGCGCCAGCATAACCAAAGTTAGTTTTTGCGCCATAAATCTCGACATTTCCTTCATTCCTACAGTTTTGAGAAAGTATATTTTCATTACATTTTAAGAATTAACAATATAACAAACACCGTAAAAAATCTCTTCGAAACAAGTAGATAGATTAACGAATAAAATGAAAATGCTGTTCTTTAAAATTTAAATTTGCTACTGATCTCCTTTTTTTGCTCATTAAATCTTGTTTTAGGATCTGATAGTTGATTACTCAAAGAAAGATGCAAATTAGATGAAAATTTCGTTAACAGAAGATTGAATTTGTTTCGGCAAAATGCGTAGAGTTGAACAAAAGAGAAAATTGGTAATTCTTATATCGCAAAACATAGGTCCTTGTGAACCAAAAGGTAACACTCTAATGATCAATTTCATTGAAAAAAAAAATCGGAATTCTGTATGAAAACTTTTTAGCAAATCTTTCTTTACTTTGGTATTTTATTAACGTCACACTAAGAAGCAAAACGAGAGCTATAGACGACGGAACTCATAAACCTCAATCAATTGGCGACACACGAGTTGGCACCTCCGTCTCCAAACTTCCACACCATGTCAACAAGAGGACTTAGGACCTTGTCCAGATTTAACGCGATATCTTTCTTGGAATTCCAATTTAAAAGTTTCAAATTAGCTGGTCAACGATTTTTGAACCGAGTTGACCAGTCAATGATTTTGTAAAGCTAAAATACTGAAGTTATTAAGACCTGGATATTGGAACAGATTTACATAAATATACATTGTAACATTAAACTTATTAAAAATAAGATTAGACACGGAATATATCAATAAATATATATAATTACTCATTTCAATTTATAAATTGAAATTTAAATAATTCTCATTGCAAAAAAGGACGTTACATGTAAAATACAATTTCTCTAATCTTGTTCCGAAGTGTGGATATGGTATGAGATCCAGTAAAATGAAGTTAAGAGCTTTGTATTGAATTTTAAGATGTTAAAATATATAATTAAATACTACGTTAGTCTTTTAAATATTATTAATATCGTCTTTAAACTCAAAACTTTTCCAATAATATTGTTTATCGCCTTTAAATTCTGTATTTCTGTCAAATGATAGGTCCTTTTACCACCCTGGGAGGAGTGGAAACACTGGGTTTCATTCACACAAAATATGAAAACGCCTCTAATGATTATCCAGATGTCGAGATCCACTTTGTGTCCGGCAGTCCTGTTTCAGACGGAGGACAGACTTTTCAAAGAGTGATGGGCGTTTCACAAGAAGTAAGTTGAAACCTGTAGCAATGATTTTGATGAACAAGACTTAGCAAAATTAAGCTTGAGATCGAAATATCAGAGTCACTGTAGATGGTAGGTCATAAATCGGAATTTCAGTTTCCCTCAATATTGTTGTGGTTACCATATGGAATGGAAATATGCCATATGAAAGAGAAAAATTAAAAAACCATCTAAGGAAATTTTTAACTACTAAAATGTGTCAATTTTAATTATAATTTATACACTATACTCGTACATGTATGAATGTATGTGTGAGTACGAGGGGATATCTTAAAGGTTTAATTATTACAAAGTAATAACCGTGATATCCGGATAATATATGGTTTGCTTATTAATTTATCCTTGTATACATAGTGTTGTAAATTACTGCTATTTAATGTTGATTTTGCTCGATTTGATGGGTTACAGGAAGCTGTAGATTGAAGTTACCCACAATGTAGAGAAGGTAGAGTTCAATCTGCTTTGTTCTACAATAATGGCCTACGAAAGGTCGGAAAATGCTGGGTGAACTGTCTAACTTCAGATGATGACACATAAAGAAATCTATGAATAATAAAAAAATTATGTTTCAATCTTGAGATTATTTTTAGTAGCAATCAAAATTTTGCTGTACCCCGAGAGAGTAAAAATTTTAGATTCTGTGGGTTACTTCAATCTACGGTTTCCTGAAATCAAAAAATCAACATAGCAGTAATTTACAACACTGCGTACATAAAAACCAATTAAAATGCATAATGAATTTTATCATATCTATAATTTTTTGATAATCATTAAACCTTAACAGAATTTATCTCGCATAAAAGATTTATAAGGAATTCATTTTGATGTACTGGAATTATATGGATAATTACTAGTAAAGAGAAGAAAAAAATTTAATTTTTGAACTCAAAATTACAATTATGAAATTTTCTTAAGCCACTCATAATCGTTAAAATTTATAAGCGGGGTTCATATAAATCCAATTTTTTATCCTACGTGCTCTTAACATTAAACGCTATTCTCGCTTAGAATGTCTCTCAACCTCTTTCCTGTTATATCTGAAAAAATTAAAACTCCCACGTCTACTGACGTATGTTGACTGTTCACCACAATAAACTACATTTGTTGAAAATACATGGTTTAATGAAGAAAGGAAATTAAATTTCATCAAAGCAAATATTGCTTAAAGTAGCTATTGCTGTGTCTTTTTTTTTCTTGATGCTCTATAATAATAGATTGCCCAGTTGGTGTTTTAAATATTTTATTTTAAAACAAGGTTTGGCAAACCTTTTTTGAATGGGCCATTTCATAACAATGATTGGCTCAGCAGGTCAGATATATGCACTCGAAGATATTTACTGGAGTGTGTCTACTCACAGAGCAACAATAACAAAAAAAAGTTTCAGTTTTTATTAGCAAGTGCTATTTTACATAATTTTTATGTACACCTGATAACACAAAGAATAAATATTTTTGTTTATTCGATTGTATACTTTATTCCCTAAAATATCCTTTCACATTGGTAAATACTCCCAAATGCAGCTCTAAATCCTCGAAAATATGATTTTATATGGTCATATTAATCTATCAAAGATATTTATGGTATTATTTTAAATACATTCCCTTATGCATCATTGATAGCAAGTCATCATTTTGCGGATTATTCACTTCCAATTTGAATGCTTTTCTCCATTTCCAATTATACTTTAAGATAGAATGAAAATCTCGTATCTTTAAATTTTATCGGTGACTGTATTTTACAGTATTCATAATTCTGATCCTTGACATTTATAACCTTAATAAACAATATCATTAATGTTGTTTGTTAAGTTCTTGAATTGGTAAAGCTGAAATTCAACTGGAAAATCTATAATTCTGATTTGTTCTGTGTTTAAACATTACCTTCTTTTGTTGATATGAAACTGCTAACCATAACATTTTTAGTAATTGTTTCTTCATTTTATAGTTATGGGATACTTTCTACAAGCCATATGTCTTTCGGGACACATTTTCTATGAATCCTGTTCTCTTGAGGCCAAAAAGCAAAGGATACATCAAACTGAGATCCACCGATCCTTATGATCCCCCCATTATTAACCCTAGGTACCTCACGCATCCTCAAGACATTTTAACAATGGTCGATTGTAAGTATGTTCTCAAAATATCTATTATTAATAACTAAAAAAAATTTGCTTGATGCTTTGATAATTCAGAAATCGACCTGGTAGCCGAGTGGCCGCGATCGCAAACTCGCAGTTAACGTTGTTTCTGTCAAGTCGTGGGTTCCAGTCCAGGATGCCACTAGAGGCCGTGGTAGCCTAGTGGTTATGGTTGCGGACTCGCAGTTGGCAGTTTACATCAAGCCTCGGGTTCGAGCCTTTATGCCACTAGATCCACTATGTAAACGGGGCTGATGCACGTTGAATCTGTCGGGGCCCAAAGTTCTCCCGTTAGCATGTTGTGGAAGTTAGGAGAGAGGGGTTCCAGCTCAGGTGTCATCTTAGCCACTTGACCGAAGCTCAAAATTTCGAGATCCATCTTCAATAGACCCCGTATTATTCTTAAGTATGACGTTAAATAATATAACCTGTTTAGTGCTGTTTATAGGAGTGGCATAAAAGAAAATGCACAAAAAATATTCTGAAAATTCACAAGTAGCTATGAAATGTTTCCTACACATCAAATTTTTTTAAACGGTTGATAGAAAACGCATAATAATACCCTATATGGAAAATAACTCAAAACTTCAAGATGCAGCTAGAAATTGATTTTCTTAAACAGAGCAAAAATTAATTTACACACTGGAACGTATTTTAAATGTTTTGTTTTCTTCTTATACATGAAATATTACGTACACGAACATTTCAAAATGTACAGATAAAAATTATTCTGCATTGTCATGAACGCGTATTTTCTGGTAAACAATTGTTTTAAAAGACACGCTCTTGGGTATCTTTAATTGGATTTTCTTGTAAACAAATGTTTCAAAATCATTTTCATATCTCGAAGATGCCACCTCATACTTGTTCAGAGTGAATGTTTTTTGTAGTACAATGTAGTCGGTGATCAGTTTTAACGACGACGGTTGTTTGGGTAACCTCTTGTATATATTGCGGTAACTTACAAGGTCGAATCTCATTCTTGAATTTTATAAAGTTCTTTCATAATTAGTAACGATTGCAAGAAAATGACTTCCCCCCTTTTTTTATACCGATTCCAACAACCAAGAAATTTCCATTTCGAAACATTGTACGTTCAAAAGAATATTTTGACCATCGACTCCTCATTTTCCTTTTCAAAAAACCAACTGAAAGTGTAATTCTTGAACTTAAATATGTGGAATTGATATGTAGTCTTGTATAAGCTCATAGATAGAAAAGGGAAATAACATCATCAACCCCATTAAAAGGGTGTTGGCCTCTTAGATGTTGTATACCTATCCATGTTATTTAATATATAATTTGATTTATGTTAATTTGTGCAATAAAATACAGGCCTAATATATGAACCACAAGATGAGCAAATAAACTGTTATGTATTAAGTAATTCTGTAATTCGAGATTTCTTATTCTTCTAGTAATTCTGTAATAAGTAAATTGTATAATATAGAACAAAAAAAATTATGCAAGAAATATCAACTGTGAATCATAAAATTAGTATAATAAAGTATTTTGAAGGAAGGTAGATTTTAACCGATAAATTGTGATCCGAATAATTTTATTTCAGCCATGAAGATTTGTTTATCAGCGTTGGATACGGTACCTATACAGAAAGTGGGTGGAAAGCTGTTCGAGTCCCCTTTGCCTGGTTGTGATCATTTTCCTCGACACACGGATCAATTCTTAGAGTGTTTGGCAAGAACCTACACCGCAACCCTTTATCACCCCGCAGGAACATGTAAAATGGGAAGCGTGTTGGATCCCACTACAGTCGTGGATCCTCAATTAAGGTTTGATATATTATGCTTTTAAATTCTCTCTCTCTCTCGACCTCAACACTCACTGCATAAATCGCAGTAGTATTTTAGCATCAAAACACTCATCAATAACATATATTTAAGTAAATGTTCGAGGAAAGTACAAAAAGTACCCACATTTCTGATAATAGGTGGCGTTATTAAGGCAAGTTAGTAGTACCACTATGTGCTGCAATCAATTAGTGGCCGTGGTAGCCAAATGGTCATGGTGGTTTGCATCGAGTAGTGGGTTCGAGCCCTGATGCCGCGGCCGCCTAGTGATCATGGTTTCAGACTCGTGGCCGGCGGTTTTCGTTGAGTCGAGGGTTCCAGCCTTGGCCAATAAAGACAAACCATGTAGTCGGGGTTGATGCACGTTAAATCTTTTGGGGCCTAAAGTCTTTCCGATGGCATGGTGTGGAAGTTACGAGAGGGGGTTCCAGCTCAAATGTCGTCCTCGTCACTTGACCGAGTTTCAAAAATACGAGGTCCGTCGCCAATAACCCTCGTGTTGCCTCTAGAGCGACGTTAATGAAACTAAACCTGAGCCCTGATGTCACTGAAGACCCGCTGTGTAGCCAGGCCTGATATCCGTTAAATCTTAAGAGGCTCAAAGTTCTCCCTTTGGTGTGGTGTGGAAGTTAGGAGAGGGAGGCACCAGCTCAGGTGTCGTACTCGTCTTTTGACAGAGTTCAAAATTACGAGGTCCGTCGCCAATCCCCTCGTGCTGCTTGTAGTACGACGGATGTAATCAATCAGTTAACTGGCACCAAAGCGAATCTGACACTGATTCATTGGTCAATTTGGATTTGAACGATATCTGCTGCCAAATGAAAACTTGATTACTGCCACAGCAAGCTGTTGTCATTTTGAGATGAATTGTGATCGTAGTAGCCTTGTGCTGATGGTCGCGAAATCGCGGCTGGTGTTGATTTTTATGAGTCGTAGGTTCATATCCTGATGCCACGAAAACCACGTCGTGTAGAGAGGCTGATACTCTTTATATATAGAGGCTCCAAGTCATTCCATTGGCGTGGTGTAGAAGTTTGGAGAGGGATGAGCAAGCTCGGGTGTCGTCCTCGTCACCTAACCGAAGTTCAAAATGACGAGGTCCATCGCCAATAATATTTGTTTAAGGCAAAGATTGTCTCATCGGCCGGAAACGTTATGACGATGAATTTTTGGTATAAGATGGGTGTCATACTCATGGACTTTTTAGAAAAAGAAAAACTGATCAATGGACAACATTACAGTGAGTTACCCTATTCCCATTCCTAATTTTCAATTCCTTACACAAGTGATTTTTGAACTTCTCCTTTAGAGTTGTTCCAAAATCTTAGCAATTACTTTGAAGTAAAAATAATATTGATCTGAATTCAAAGCAGAGGAATTTAACGCGTTTTGTAAACTTCGCTTGTTCATTTTAATTCTGTATTTCCTTCGGGAGGCAGGAATCTACATAAAATGGTTTGGATTCCGAAGTATTGTTTTCACTTCTTGAACCAGCTCCTTTAACGAATATATACAATTTTAGTTCGTTAATTTAATCTCGAATACAACCTGCTTCAACACATGGAACTTTAAATACAGGGTATTTACAAAAAGATATCTCAACTTAAAAGAACGACAGTTACGCAACTAAAGAGATTATAAACTTTCTTGTATAAATAATATTAAAAATAGAACTTTTAAAGCTTATATATAAAAGCATAAAATGCCACTATTTCACCAGAAACTTGAATGATATTCAGTGGCACGATACAGAGGACTGCTCGCAAAGCATACAGGTCATGACGCATACAATATGATATGCAGGCATATAGTATGACGACTTTGTTCTTAATCAGTGGTTCCTTTCCCCTGGATTGAGCTTAAGTTGAAATTTAAATCTTAGAATACTATTTAAGAATAACGAGACAGAGTAGTAACGAGATGCCGCCACAAGTCTTGTTAAGTAACATATATATATTTGAATTGGTGAATATACTAAATTGAGAAATAAAAAAGCATTTTCCAAAAAACATCGCGAGATTAAAATGAGATACATTCCATTGTAACTAAGATGTATTTAGAAAAATAATTAAAATAAACAATGGATGCCTTGAAACAATACTTGAACTGTCTTGTTTTCAGAGTTAAAGGCGTATATGGACTCAGAGTTGCTGATGCATCCATCATGCCCGAAATAGTTTCCGGAAACACGAACGCACCCTGCATCATGATTGGAGAGAAGGCTGCTGACATCATACGAGGGAAAAGGACAATTCTCAGAAAGAAAACGTAACATTCGAAACTTCAAGTCAATCTCAAGTTTAATTGTAGAGAATGAACCAAAGCTCAAATAATGGTGGCATTTGTGTTTGATTTCTGCTCGGAAATGCAGTGAAATGATGTTATTAACACTTTTCAATTGTCTTAGGTTGGTAATAATTTCATTCTTGGCAATTCCGAGTTCCACACATATCATTCCTCAGTCATGGTACTGTTTTATTTATAGTATTGTTACGTTTGATGTTCATTTGTGAAGATGGGACCTGAAATATTTCGAATCTGTGCGATATTGAACTTTTGTTGTATAGTTCCATGATGTAAATATGTACGGTTTGTGTATAAATGTTTGTATTATGTGGTGTTTTTAAAGTTTTAAAATAATTATATTTGTAAATGTTCTGGCATATGTTGTTTTTTATTGTTCAGCTTACACAAAATTCTCAGTGTTGTTTTCAGAAATGAAGTAATGGCTTGTTTTTATTTAAATCGTTAATACGTTCAGAATAGTTGCTCAATAAAAGCAGAGATTCAGAAAAAATATTTTAATGTCGTGAAGCAGTAAAGAGACTAGTAAAAATAGACATTTACAGCAAAATTTTAACATTTAAATAAATATTATTTATTTGAGCATTGTTGACTTAATGTATATAAATGTTTTATCAAAAATTATATTATTCAGGTTTATTTTCTCGAAATTTTGCTTGCAGTTATTATTGTCTTTCTTGAAACATTAATGATTAATTTTATAGCAAATCATTTATTCTCTGCAATCAGTCTACAACAAAACTATTTTACTACTACATCGGAACCTCGTTCTGTCAGACCTCTTTAACTTGAATGCGTGGATACCCCGAATCGGTCTACTCTAAGAATTTTTTTAGCCTCCTAAGGGGCTATTGTTTTAGGTGAATCAATTTTGGCGTACCAGATCACTTTTTTTTATCGTTTGCTTCAATTTTAGTACGTTTAGCTTAAATATATTCAATTTAATAATTTATCGTTTGCTTTAATTTTAATTATATTTATAGCTGATATAATATTCAATTCAATAACATATCGTTTCCTTTTAATTTTAGAAAAATTTACTATTGTCTAATTCTAGATACTTCATCGTTTACTTTAAATCTTATATTTAATTGAGTAATTTAATTATTATTAAAAGAAAAGTGCACTTTGGGTGGCTAAATCAGTTATTTGCAAAACTTTGCACAGAACTTTCGACTAATTTTTCTTAAATACTTTTTTTTAATTTGAGAAATGATCTGCAAATTTCCGTAACATTTGTTTCCTTCACATAGTTTGAAAAAATTATTTTCTATGCTGAAATATAACAGCTATGAATGTACTTGTATGACAGGGAAAGGGGGGCGGACATTACAGATATTCTTTGCAGAGTCAGCAAAACTTATTGAAACCTCTTATCAATTGTCGAATGGCATGCGTTATTCTATTGTCTAAATGGAAACTGCATCAAAACTAAGCGCACTTCTATTATTTACAAAGTAGACGTCTCTATGTTCTATAAATAGGATTCATATTCAATTCGCTCAATACAAACATGATTTTTGTGTGTTTTATTTTATTTCATATATCCAATTTTCCTGTAAACCCTAATTTACGATATCCCAGACCGGCTGCAATCCCAATTAATCCGACTTAACGAAATTTTATTATGCATCTTTTTTTTTTTTTTTTGCTTTATATCTACTAGACACTAAAACACTGAACATTAAACCAACATTGCCTTAACTATTAGAGATCATATAAATAACTATAAATATACATATCCGAAATTCTTACAAAAAGTTTTAAATAATTTTTTTTGTACATTTGGCATACTAGCAAAGATTCACATACAGTTCATCATCGTACACCTGTCTGTACTGGTTCCGTTTGTCTTGGAGAAGTTGATTGTCATTAATCCCTGTAGAACTTTGTTCGGTTTCTTGAATAGTCGCTTTCATTACTTTTTAAGTCCCAATTGAGCGAGTTTGATCAAATCTGATGCTTTTTCGGCGATCATGATGACTGGAGCATTAGTATTACCTGAAACTATGGTTGGCATAATTGAAGCGTCGACTACTCGTAAACCTTTGATTCCTTTCACTCTGGAAGAAATTACCAAAATTAATACAACAATTTCAGATAACATGTGCAAACGAATGATTTTGGTGTATTTGTTTTTCATGTTGCTTTGTCGTTCAGGTTTCGGCTGAGATGCAATAGTACCTCCCAATAAAGGATACTCACCAAACCAACAGAATTGTCTTTTAAATAGATTTTATAGTATATAAAATGTTATAAAGAAATATTTTATAGTATATCTTTGTTTATTTTAGGGACACATGTATTATTTTTTTGCATCAGTTGTGTATTCGAAAATATTTTGCTTAAAATTTTATTTCAAAAAATTATTTGAAAGATTGGAGGCATCATAGCGGTTTCCTTAAGCCACAGCAGCAATCTTTCAAATATGAGGAAAATATTACTTTATAAGTTTTAAATAAGAAATTCGTTACGAACTCTATTCAATTCGAAAGAACTGCCTCCCGAGAACTTTCTCAACCTGGCCATCCAAATTTTCTTCCATGGCTGCCCTTAGGGGCCTACCTTTTTTAGGTAGGTACGGGAATCATTTCTGACACACCCTATTGATCATTTTTTTTCTCATGGTATTTACTGTTTCTCTTAAGCAAAGGTGACGCGCCCGTGGGATATCCTAGCGATCCTTCTCTACTTTCGCCCATCCTTTTCGTCCACCACTTTCCCCCCCATTTTTTTTGTTCAAATGTATAGATTCCAAAAAACTCCTAATTGGGGCATCATCACCATATCTGGCTCTTACGCTATTAAACTCCACCATCACTCACTCTTCCATGGTCATGTGGTCCTTGATCCTCCTCTCTCCATCCAGCGCAGTTTTTTTTGTTATCATTTATTGACATTCTAAGTCCATTTCCAATCAATGTTCAACTTCCTTTTTTAAAATTTGAGCGTAAACAGGTTTGGTAGATGTTTCAATAGATTCTTAGAAATAATAAGAACAAAAATAAATGCTTTTTTTCTGTTATATAATACATGGTGATAAAATTGAACTCTGTATTTACCTGAGGTAGGGGTCCACCACCGCTGTTGGGTCCCAAGAGCTGCCCATTTTGCACGTGCCTACAGGATGGTAAATGGTGATGGTGTATGTTCTGGCGACACACTCTAAATATAGATCACTGTACAAAGGGTAAATTTCACAGCCCGGAAATTTCGTTTCGAACAACCTTGATCCCATTTTCAAGAAGGGAGGCTGAAGGCCCAACTTCAGACAGATTTTCATTCCTGGAGAGAAGTATTTATTAAAACGGAAATCAAAACACTGAATTTAATTTTGTTGAAGGTATTTAAGCAAATAAATCAATCTCGTGACTTGTTCTTTATTAAAAGTTATATTTCCAATAATTCAGAAAGAGCTGAACGTCTTTTCAAATGAAAAAAAGATACATGTATATTAACCCCTTGACCAAAAAATATAAAGGAATTTGATGCGTCCCGAAAATGCTATTTAACTTGGCTCAACTGAACAGTTATGTGCAAGTTGAAAGAGAGCAATTTTATTTTGAATCTGCATCGTTATATAACATTTAATACGGTTTATATATGATGTTAATGGAGAACAATTAAATAACATATGAGAATTACTAAATTATTATTTTAAGAAGTATGAAATATTTCAAAATATTTTGGAAATGCACAAAATGGCAAATACTATATACTAAATATCACTGTTAATGTGCTTCTTCCATGTTTATGGATGCAACATTGTTTTTAGTACTTTTGAGAAAATGGGAGGGTGGAGTATCTTAAACATTGCAAACAAACCAGAATCGACATACGAATGAAGCAACTGATTAAACTAACAACATTCTGCACGGTGCCCGCTGAAAATAACTCTTCACGTGTTAGACACATATAGATCGAATCGTTACCTTGAACAAGAGCTTTGACATCAAGAGGGTGGCTGAAGTATCGGGGGTCAATCTTCGGTTTGACGTAAGGATTCGATGACTGGAGGTATATCCTTCCTCTGCTCTTTGGCCTCAAGAGAACGGGATACATGGTGAATGTATCTTTTCCGATGTATGGCACATACACAGTGTTGAAAGACTGCAAGAAAGAAGGCTTCTGTTACAATTTTTTTATAATTATAAGCAGAGATGAAACTTTTCTATCAGTGGTAATTATTTAATCTGATATCAGTGTCAAATTCACTTAAAGCCATTTTTCAATTTTAACACGCATCACAGCACTTAAGCAATTTGTAATGTATTTTCTACTATTACTAATATTTTGTAGTACATAGGTTTATTTTATCCGGCTTCTATAAAAAGGCACTGAAGTTTTGGGACATATAGAGCAATTGAAATAATTATATCAAGTAAAAAATATTTAAAGTAAAATAACAATGTATAAAAAAAAAGTCAGATTTTAAAAATTGGCTTTTGATAAATATCACAAATATAAATGTCATGTAAAAATGTTAAAATATTTGGTTGGGGACACTCTTCACACACCAAGTTAATTAAAGATAGTGCAAAATACTTAAACTACTTACATAAAAGAACAGAGTTAAATGCAGAGCATTCGATTAAAATATGCCTTATTGTCAGAGGACAAACACAATGATTTACAGAAGAGGAGATTTTCTCTCAGTAAAAGGTGTCTATGTGTCAATCTTTTGTGTCCGATTCGTCGGCGTGAAATGAGAACGTTCTACATGAAAATGGGTTCAATATAGGAGATTATTGGCTTTATATGATGAGATTCATTATTTATTTCTAGGTTCCATTGATCTTGCCAGTTGTCGTGAATAAAGCTTTAATGAATTTTAAAATGTCGCAGTATGGAATGATAAGAGACAATGTACCGGATATAGATTTAGCAGCATTATCAACTGTCTCGTTTTCCTTTGATACCTACATGGAAAGGTATCCAACAAAAAATTAACTTTTTGCAGGTTTAAAAAATGAATTGATTTTAATGTTCGAATGATCAACGGATGAAATAAATAAGTTGGGTGACTTGATTAAGATTAAAACACTCATGATAAAATTGAGACACTCTTTGGATCAGAGATTGAAATACAAGTTTTTCTGTGCTGATTTGGCAAGTTGTACAAAGCTTTAAAAATGGCATAAATTACCGAGATAAAAACGGAGAATGAGGGATGGAGTTGAAAAAATGAAATGAATGATCTTTTGAAAATGAGGCATCGGCATGATTCAATGACTTTGAACTGTTGCTGTAAATGTGGATAGAATCGCGGTATTGGTCAGCAAAGTCATTGAAAATTTGGATATATATTTTTGTGCTGATTCCGATTTATTAAAATTCTTAAAGGGATTTTTGTTATTAAAACTCTGTATGCACCAGGTTAAAAAAATCTTCACATGCCTTCATGACACAAAGACATTAAATTAGCCAAATCCCTAGATTAAAGTATGCACCCTGCTATAAAATGGAGGTATGGACAATTTTTGGCCGATAAAATCTAAAAATAAACTTTCGTTTGGGATTAAAATCTTTGAAATAACTGTCAGTTTTCATTTCAGTACGGTGTTCCTTAATTTATAACGTGGCCGCGGTATCCTAGTGATAAAGGTCACGGACTCGCGGCCGGCGGTTTTCGTCGAGTCGTGGATTCGAGCTTTGATACCACGAAAGACCAGTCATGTAACCGGAGTTGATGCACGTTAAATCTGTCGAGGCTCAAAGTCCTCCTGTGGTAGAGTGTGGAAGTTAGAAGAGGGAGCAGACCAGCTTAGGTGTCGTCTTCATCAACTGAATGGGGTACAGAATTAAGAGGTCCAACGCCAATAGCCTTCTTGTTGCTTTTAATGCGAAGTTAATAAAACCAATCAATGAGTCTTCTCACTCACTATCTTTGGTACGAGGCACCCTAGTGATCTTTTTCTTTCCTATGGGGTTTACTGTCTTTAGTAAACACGGGTGACGCACCCCCGGACTACCCTAGCGTTCCTTCTCTATTTTCGACACTTTTTGTCAATCAATTTTTGTCTTTTTTTTTTTTTTTTTCACATCAAGACCACGGTTAAATATTGTTTGGCGCAGCATATCCATATCTGATTCTTGCACCAATAACATTTACTTTCACTCACTCATTTATCTTTGATAGCCCAGTTAAAATTTGGTACGCACGCACGCACACGCACACACACACACACACACACGTTCAATAATCTGCAAAATCACTATTCCAGCAGGGTCATGGTTGCGAACGCGCCAGTTAAAAGAGCACCTACTGTAATAGGAATATTTAGAAAAATTGAACTTAAGAGTATATATTTCGAGCGAAAATGGATTTCCTTTTTCATACTTACTACGCAGTTAGTAAATAGTTTATGTCCTTTCACCCTATATAAAAAAATTTCATAACTTTGACATTACATTAAAAATTTGGGTGTGGTCAGTTTGAAAATGCAGAATAAATTACATGCATCATAAAAATTCATAAATGCAAGTAATTGCTTGAAATCTTTTCAGATCAATTTACCTGGCGCTTTCAATACCTATTTTTACTGAAATCCGCCTTTCGATGGGTATATAAAAATGCATTTTTTTTTTGTGTAAATTATTTAAAATTTACAGTTCTATTTACGGTTGTGTTCAATACATTTTTTTATATGTAAATTCTATCTCGGAGATATACACTTTCCATATAGATGTTACATTTAATGCAAATATTATTAGAGCTATTTTTCTTACATAACCTCATTTGGCAAGATTTTTGCACATTTAGATTTTATGCATCAATGAATCGAGGGTAATATTTTTTTCGTCATGAGTGCCCTAGCTATCCTTCTCTATTTTCGACTCTCCTCCTTGTCAACCAATTTTTGTCTTTTTTCACGTCTAGAACATAGATAAATCTTGTTTTGGAGCTGCACAGCCACATCTGGCTCTTGCGCCAAAAACATTCACATTCCCTCATTAACTAACTTGTTCATCATGATGGTCACTGCTTAATTCTTCAACTAATTAAAAAAGAGAAAAATTCTTCCGAGATATGTTTGCTCCAATTGTTTCTTAGTAGCCATCAATGTCTGGATACTGTACAAAGTCTAAAATGTTACAAAATATATGAAAAGATGGGATCCTGCTTTTATGGTACATTTTCTAGCCATTTGGTGGACAATATCAACCCGTGTACTTAGTTTTGTTGTAAATTGCGACTATTTCAGGGACACGTTTGGCATCAGATTTTTGTTTTATTTCAATTTTTATTAAGTCTTTTAATTTTGTTGAATATTTATTGAATCAGTTGAATACTAATTTTGAAATAGTTAGAGCAGTTTCTCTTCCAAAAATCTTTTCTCAGCGAAGTTCACCATTGAAGTGATTATTTGCGATTTGAAAAAGTTTGTTCTAATTGTAAGCCTCTAGTTCAAATTTGAATGCTGATGTATTTGTTGCTAAACTGCCGTCATCTGCTTGGTGTTTTTCTTATTCATCATTTCATTATCGTTGTTAAATTAATCTGTCAAATCGATGGGCTTTTCAAAAAATAAGTATACAACAACTAGAAATAATAAAGTATAGGTGTTCCAGAAAAAACGACTAAAATATATATTCGTTGCATTATATCATCAAAAATAAATGTGTAATGCCTAAAGAACAATATCTGCGTGTTCAGAATTTTTTCAGCGTCAAATGGACGGATTTCGTCATTCTAGAATTAAATTAAAGAATAGTTGACACAACACAGTTCTCCACAAAAAGTAACGTATCAAACTTAGTTTATAAATCTTGAAATATCTCAGTATATAAAGACGCTAAAAGATTTTTAACGAATAGGAAATACTTAGAAAAGGTTATTAATTAACCCTTTTTTTGGCAAAAAGTATTTTCATGATTATTAGAAATATTAAAAAAAAAAATTGAGAGTCAGGTGTCGGTAATTGAAGACACATCGTGTAAAATGGCAGAAGCTGCTTCAAGTTCGATCGCAGCAACTCGTGGCGGGAATTGGAGAGTGAATCACCAGTTCAAATTCTCGAGATTTGTCTTCAGTAACCCTCGGGTGGCTTAAGAGTGACTTGATTAATCGTAAAATCAAGCTCAGACATATTAAATTCAACTAATCTTTTGATAATAAACTATAATTCTCAGCACATCTATTAAATTTACTATCAAAAATCATATTTAAAGTATTCAATGTATTCAAAATCAATATATTTAAAGGATCTCTCTTTCAAGAAAAAAAAAACTTTTATATCTGCATGGTTTATTGGGAACGAAAACATAATGTTCTGTTTCACGTACGATACACTTACTTCGTCGTTGAGGCCCATGACTCTCCGGATGGATACTCCTTCATCCGATGAAGGTGAACTGGAAATGAAATGAATCTCGATGTCCGGCCAGTCATCAGACTTATTGGCGTAAGGTGTGTTCACGAACGCCAGACCCTCGCATCCTCCCAGAATAGTGAGAGGACCTGCAAAAATATTCAAATGAATATACATTGGTTTAAATTGCGGTTGATATTGATGAACAATTAAGTTAAAAATTACTTCACAAGCATGTTTATCCCATAGTTAATCATCTGTATAGTTTATGGATAGTCAATCATCTGCTATAGTGGTTAATGTAGAAAAAGTTACCAACTCATGTGTCGTCCTCGAGGGCTTACCTGCCCAAAGAATCATGACCCATCCCATACGCACCATTTTCCCTTGTCTTTGGTTAACACGGATACCCTGGTGATACTTTTCCCTTTTCGACCCTCTTTCTTGTCAACTAATTTTTATCTATATTCCATATTTTTTCAAACGTCTAGATTACTGTTGCACCTTGTTCGGCGCAGCGTAACCACATCTTGTTCTTGCGCCATTAACTTCCCCCATCATATAACAACTCAGATTTCTTCCTCGTCACTTTATCGAGTTTCAAAATTACGAGGCCATTCGCAAAAGCCTTCATTTTGCTTCGAAGCGTGACGTTAATAAACAATCGTTCCAAGAAATTGATTATACAATTAACAATATGGAAATTCCGAGTTACGTGCAAAAACGTCCAGTTACTTATAACTCAGTAATTATTTTTCTTATATAATTCTACTATATAAATCACGCATAAGTAGATAAAATCAACTTACAAAAAATAATGCAGAATAATAATTACATGAATGCTTTTAATTTCTAATAAAGGAAAGTAACTTAGTAACCTCAATATTTTTAGGTTACATATCTTTCACAAGAAGCAGAGAATTTGTTTTAAAATTATTAACGTTTAGATAATGAGAGAAATATTATGTACCTTTTCCCATTGTAATGAAGCTGAGGAAATTTTTCACAGATAGAATTCTGTTGGGTATGAGGGAGACGGGTTCATCTATCGCAAAATGAATGCCAGCAGATCCTACATGGTCTTGGAGATTCTCACCCACAGGCAAGTCTGCTATCACAGGAATCTTTGGGGTAGAATTTTTTTTAATTAAATAACGATAAAAATGATAAAAAAATATATAAATATCTTTTATATAACAAGTATTAATTTTAGAGTCATTATCAATTAGATAGCAATTCGAAAATGGCTTATCAATAATATATAATATTAATGAAGTTTTTATATATAATTTTAGTCACACACAATGAAGAAATTATTGGTTCCCTTGGTATTATAATTCCTGTATGATGTATAGCAATGTAAGGTCTAGGTAGATCTTATAAAAGAATGAAATTGAATTCTGTAACTTTTTTGTTAATTATAGCTCTCAAGGGTTTACTGTATCCAAGTACAAGAATCACTCATCCGAGAAACCTTAGTGATATATTTCTATGGGGTTTACTGTCTGTAATAAAAGCGAGTGACGCATCCCCAGGATACCCCAGCAATCATTCTCTATTTTAGACCCTTCTTGTCAACCAATTTCTTTCAAACATCTGTATCACATTTACGCCCTGTTTGACACAGCATAGCCACATCTGGCTGTTACTTTATTAAGCTCCACCATCACTCACTCAATGAACGATAATCATTTCAAGTAGTGATTGTGGTGATAGGAATTTTTGGAACTGCATTCTTATATAAAATCATTTTTATCAAGATTTGTGACAGGGAGTTCTCGGCGAATGCAGACTCATTCGATAATATCGGAAAAATAACAATATAATACATATTTGCAACTCTGTAAAGAATTAGATCTTACTACAAAATATAACTTTCATTTAAATTTCAGAAGTCGTTTAATTTATTTTATTTTGTGAATTTATTCTGAATCACTGGCCAATGCTGGGTAGTGTTGCCCCTTTAGTAGAATCGATTAAAACAAATATGACAAAGAGGAATCCCACAATGACCCTTGAGTCAATAAAAGCTGCAAGCCAACCGGTTACAAGCAAAGGTACCATAATATTGTAATTTTGTCTCTTACCACTTGATTAAAAAATGCATACCAAATGTCTCTGGAGTTGGCGGACAATGTCGTAAAATCTTTAACGAGATCGACTACGACAATACATCGACTGAATTGCCCCAGAAAACATCATTAGGAATATTTTCAGGGACTGAATGAAAATAAAACTAATGAAAATTTTTATTCAAGCAAGCATTTCGAAAAATCTTAGGGAAACATCTCAAACATGGATACAATATCCAATTGAATTTAATTTAAATGATAATGCAAATTGAACAAATTCAATTTAAAGGATAATGCATTGTATAGTACCTGAAACCTTATCAATGATTTGGATCATATTCTTTTGTAGAAATTTTTGTATTTTGTAGTACTTGTAGAAAATACGCGTCCCTCTAAAATCACCTCTTGAAGAGACACAAGATAGACCCTCAGTTACTTTCAAATAACTTTTGGAAAATGCAGTAAATAATAAGCAAGTATTCAAAACATTCTCGCAGAAAAGGAGATTTTTCGATTTATTTTGAATTAAAAAAAACTTTTTAAAAGAAATAATAGACTTTGTTGCTCTATGTCCCATAAAGCCAAAAAATCGATCAATGTTTCCAGAGAAATTTAATATATTATTGAGATAATAAAATATTCACTGTAAGAAATTATGCCACTTTTCCATTTATATTCCCATACTTATGAAATTTTAGGATATGCGTCATTCAGATCATTTGTAATTTGTCTTTTAAGAAGGAACACATTTTTAAGATTCTCTTGCGTTTCTCATCTAAAAAATCTACAAAATCTTCTGAAATTTGTCCATGTGTTCAGGAACTTTAATATTTCAGAGTACTGCCAATTTACTTTGTAATCTGAATAATCGGGACTTATTTACGATTTCGACTGAACAGTGACTATGATAGTGATCCAGAACCATTAGAATTACCCCAAGTTTTTTCAACTGTTTCTTGGGTCCTATTCCCGAGAGCATAAGCAGCTGCGGAGAGTTGATGGATCCTGCTGAAACAATCACTTCATTTCTAGCCAAGACTTGGAAAGAGTGTCCTCCCTTGTCAAACAGTACTCCACGAGCATGTCTGTCTGGATCTATGATAATCTGGAACATATGAAAATAAGGTATATTACATTTTGGAAAAATATAAATATTCTGAATGTCAAAGTAAGAATGATATATAAGAAATTTATTTAAAACTTAAATTAAAACTTATTTTGCTCCTAAATGTTAAAACTGCGTATTTATAATGAAAATTAGAAGTTTCAGTAACATTTCACAAATCATTGTATAATTTATAATTAATTTACGTGAACGAATATTAGGATTGTAAAGTTTTTATTGCAGAAAAAGTGTTTCAAATTGCACTAATTTTAAACAGAGAAAGCTTGTCTTAAGGGAAAAGTTGTCTAAAATTACAACTAGGATTCAGGACATTGCTACTACTAAGCCGTTTCCCTTACCTTTGTGACAAATGTATTAATGGCTATATCCAAATTGGGTCTTTTGCCAGCAGCCGATAGAAATGCTTTTGCAGTACTACAGCGCGAGCCTCTCCTAATGGTTCCTTGTGGAATAGAAGCACCTTTTCGGAAAGAAAAGAAATAAATACAACACAAATAAAGTGATATTTAAATTATTAATAAATGTGTAATTAATTATATAATACAATTTCTTACATAATTATTATGCATTCTAATATATTTAATTAATAATTTTAATCATTAATTTACTAATTATTTTCAAGATGTGTAATACATTTTGAAAAATTATTCTTAAAAATGCAATTGAAATGACTATGTTTATCAGTGGAATTTTATCTAATTATGATTTATGAATTAAAAAATATGTTCAACTAAGAGGTCGATAAGTATTCAACTATCAATCGATAAATTTGCGCTGTCTATGAAATTTTTCAAGATAAAGGTTCCCATCTTCCGGTGATTTTATGAGCGTTATGTTATATCTTTGGAATTTCTAATTTCGTCCTCAAATTTCAATTGTTTTATCTATTTGAATGCAAATAAGTGGATTCGAAATAGCAAAAAATAATAAAGATATATGAGGATTTTATTTTTTTTTTCGATTTTAGCTTATATTTTAAAATATTTTTAACGACCGGAAAACCCATTAATGAAAAATGTTGGTCGAATTTAAATTTACTCGTAAAAATCTTTTTAAAAGATAGTGTGTTAAAACACTCAATTCCAAAAAATAATCACAGCCTAACATTATAATAAAAACTTAGAGTAAATATGATACAATCTATGTGTTGGAACATTTGATAAGTTTATACATCATAGTGGTACAAAAATTTGAAAACACCGAGTTTCTAAAATGTCGAATTTACGAAAGTGGTTCAATAATTATTTCTTTTCATGATAGATGGCGTTTCTAAGGCATGCTGGTCTTCTCATAGTATGCTATTTTCTATTAAACAACATCAAAACAAATTGGACAGTGATATACACGTTGACTTTGATATGGCTGCCATTCGCGTCTATTTAAGAATTTGATTGCTGTCTCGTCGAGTTGTCACCGTCGATGTGACTTGGATTCACCATTATTCACCGAAAAACAAGCAACAATTAAAACACAAGGGATTACTTCAAATGAATCTACTCCAAAGAAGGCAAAGACGGAAAAGTTATGGCGTTGATTTTTTTAAGATGGCGGAGAGCGTCACACTCATGGATTTCATAGAAAAAGAAAGAACTATCAATGGACAACTATACACTCATAATACCCACACTGTCCACTATTAATGTAGTCTTCTTCGCGTACTATTTATAACGAAATCCGTTTACATGTACAACAGAAATAATACATTCTGCTTGTAATATTTAGTATGTTAAAGGAATTTAAAAAACAATTTATAAAAAATACAATTTTTTTAAAAACTTATACTTACTCTTTAAATGTATGCACATTATACATGCACCTAAATTCATCATTATACTCTGGAAACCAGGCAATAACCAAAATAATAGGTTGCTTCCAGTGAATCTGCTCCAAGAGTAATCTCATCGATCGCTAAAGTTATAGCAACCCCTTTTTTGGGGTTGAGAAGGGCGTCATACTCATGGATATCTTAGAAAATAAAGGGGAAGGGAAGAACTATGAATTACTCATTTCCCATTCCAAGCATGGGTATTTTCTTTAACTACCCTCATAAATCCCCAAATGCAAGCACAAAAAGAGTTTAACATTCAAAATTTTAAAACTATTCAGTGGGCTTTAAATGAACCGTTTGTACAGAGAGAATTTAAGTACCTGTTTGGTGAACTCCATTTAAGTCGTTAATTGTGTACCCCATGTGCAAAGCTGAATCTTCAAAAGCATAGCCAAGTGGAGTGACATGGGGAGGAGTTTCTATTGTTAAGTACCCACCAGTATCGTGATATCCTGTAATGAAGAACGATAAATATATATCTGTAAAGGAAAGCACGGAAGAATTGGAAAATATTTTTTTATTTCCTAAGCAATAGTAACAATTCGAGATAAAAACAACGTTTTTATATAGTGGCAAAGTTTATTAAAGAAAATTATTGAAATATTAGTTAAAACTGGTCACAAATATCTAAATATTTCATTGTTATACGATTAAGAACGATTTCTAAAATTTCAGAGCTCTAGCTTGATGGGAAGTTGGTTAAATTAACGATAGAATATTTGATGACACACTGATACCCACACAGAAAGACACACACCAAGTGAAAATAAAAACGTTAAAACTAACTACAATTAATTAATTCATTCGGTAAATTAAATAGTTGGAATGCAGTTTAACCCAACCATCTTTGGCGACAAGAATTATTTGGCGGTATTTTGCCAAATGTGGCTACCCTGGTCCGTTTTACGAACTTAAATTCAGCCAAAAAAATTCGCCAAGTTTGGTGCCAATTTTTGAAATTGCGCTAAGTGGTTGGGCTAAACTGCATTATTATAGAAAATATCAGTTAAAACTTGTCGCAAATGCCTAAATATTGCATTGTTAGGAGAGTAAGAACGATTCCCAAGGTTTCAGAGCTCTAGCTTGATGGGAAGTTGGTTAAATTAACGATCAAAAATTTTGATGACACACACACCAAGTGAAATACATAAAAACGTTTTAAAATATAAAGTAAAAGGGTTTAAATGCTATTCCATTACATTTGTTTCTATATTTTCGGTAACTATGATACAACACCTTGTTTCTGGAAGGTAAACTCAAATATCTGATTTATGACAGTTGTATACCTTTGAAATTTATTTTGAGTTGGTGGGAGTCATATGCTTCAACCTTAACACCTCTTTTTATCTATTTGTAGTCCAAAAAAATTTTAATACACTTATTTTATGATTCAGTTCGCATATTTTGATAAATTGCTTTCAGTGTAACGTGCTTTATATCAATATTTTTCGTTGCTGTGTCATATTTTGATTTGACAAAAGCAAACAAAAAATGAATCTGAAACTAATGAAATAAAAATTATGAAATGTAATGAAAGATAAACTTTACTTTTTTTTTTTACCTGACATTCTTAAAATACAAATATTCATTGTGTTCAAGAGCACAAAGGGAAAATTACGAATAAATTTTCATTCTAAGTGGGAAATACTATCTTCATGCAACAAAACGAATACTAGAAATTTATTGTGTAAAAAGTAATGAAGAGAAGGACAAAAATCTATTGTGTAGGGGTTAACTAACCATTAAAAGCAATGAGAGGATCTCTGTTATCCTCTGACTTTAAGAAATAGGGATAAACTTCTTTCCAGCTCCATCCGTACGCTCCATTCATGGCCCATTTGTCATAGTCTCTCCGATTGCCCCGTATATACAGCATGTAGTTCAGGACACTGGACCCTCCCAGCACTTTTCCTCGAGGCCAAGGCATTCTCTGTCAATAAAAATAAAATATTTACATGTTCAAAGTCTTATTAGTTTTGAATTTAAAGTAAACACGAAAAGAGTTCAAATAAAAGCTTATTTTTATGATTTTTTTACCCTGCTGTTGCGATTTTCTTCAATAACGACAACAGAAGTTAAAATACCTTAATAACTAGCCCGAGGGGAATTCCCTTTGGGCCTAGTTGATAAGAGCAGTGCAAAAACAACTGGACAAGCTTTCTTTGGACCCAAAGATTAAAAATTCAAAACGCCATCGGCGCTCAAGGTCAACTGTCATCCCTCAGCAAGGTGTTGGAAACACAGCACATGCCGAAGTGGTGACCCAGGACTTGAACATTTGATGTAGCACAATCTAGAACTACTGGTTGTGTGTACCCCGACACAAAACTTGCCTCTGTTTGTCCAACTAAGACAATCGTAAATAATCACAACTAGAAATATACCGGCTGCGGCACGTGCGTCAAATAGATCCACCATCGAGACAGCCGATGATGTCAAATGGGAACTGTTCAAAGCGAAACTCAATTGAACAGAAGGGGGACGTGTATCAATTGCAATAATGGCAGGAGAAACGGCCTTTCATGCAAATATTATTCAGAATGTTCCTCTTCGTATCCTCCTGTATCACGATGATATAAGAGGAAGAGTATGAGGTGGCAATTTTTAGCAACGACGACAGAAGTTAAAATGCATTAATAACTAACCCGGAGAAATCTCTTTTGATCTAGTTGATGAGAGCATTGCAAAAGCGAAGCACCACTGACACTCGAAATCAACTGTACTTCCTCGCCACGGAGCCAAAAAACATCGCCCCGCTGAAAGATCGGATAATAAATAAAACAAGTTATGGCATCGTAGGCATTATTTTTAAATCACCTCTCGTATTTGTAATTATACTCACATTCAAAGCACACTCGTGTTTTATAGAAAAATATTACAATTAGATTTCATAAATTGAGAAAATATTCGTATGTGTGTATTTTCACATGTGTCGTGAATGAATGAAGAGATAGAATGCTGCGCGTGCGCAAAGAAAGGGCTCCGAGTAGCAGGAAAGCAGGCGGTATCGTTAACACATATTCGTAGTTTCTGTAATGGAGAGCAAGGTCGAATCATAAATGTCTCCAAACACAATCAATATACAATTATGCTATTTTTAACCGCGGAAAATAAGAGTCTAGTTGCTATCGACAAAATATCTATGGGACGGAGTGTCTCTGATGCACTTCGGTGTTCCCATGTTGCAGAGAATTTTGTAAAAGACGCACCAGTACGGATGACAGGTTTCGACCAGGTCAAGCGCAAGGGATCATTACCCAAGAAACAATTACTGCAGTGGACAATCTAATGAAGTAGAATTGGTGAATCACTATAAGTGAGATAATAGCAGCATTGCCTATCATCAAAGGAACTGTACTCACATTTCTCCATGAAATTTTGAGCCACCAACTATTACGCCTCATACACAAAATGAAAACAGTGATCAGAAACCTTCGACTTAAATGATGTCCAAAGGGATTATTCTATAGCATCAAAACGCCCACTCTCACGTGGCTACTACATACAAAGAATTGTAACAATGATTTTGATGGCAAGTCCTGGAACATTTGTCTTACAGGCCTACCCTCGCGACTACCATGTTTTTAGTCCTCTTAAGAAAGCCCTACAAGGACGGCAAGGATATTATTGTTTGGATTGCAGTTGGAGAATAGTTCCTTAGACAATTCCTTCAGGATGTTTAGGACCGCTGGGACGTCTGTTTCATCTGCAAAGCGCTATGTATAGTCATTGTGTTTCTTATGTATCTTTCTATATTCTGTATACACACTGTTACCATTATATCCTTCGTTAAATAAAAGTAATTCCACTCTTTCACTTGGGCAACACTTGTCTCTATCTTTTCTACCAAAGTGAACTGTATGTAAATATAATTGAAGAAAAATCATTTTTCTTTTCAACAAAATTGCTCGTGTAGAACCACTAATCTTAATGGATACTTAGACAAACAGCTTTGATAAGCAATCCTTCTATAGTAATTTTAATAAATCTTAAGTATACCTAAGTAAATTTCCAAAAGCATCTTTTAGGGTTTCTTCCAAATACCTAGATTTCGTATTACCAAGTTATATATTTACTTGATTTTCAAACTATACCAAAGATAGTTGTTCTTATTCTTCAAATTATTATATGTATATGGAAATAATCATCGCAGGAAAAATAATTCACAGTTCAATCGAAATCTGATTCAAATATGTCGTGAAACGCGTTGCAGTACTCACCCTGTTGACAAGTCCAAAACAGGACCTTCTCTGTGGCACAGTGAGATATCTCCAGTCGTTTCGTGTCATTTGAAGCTGGGCAGCTAAGATAGGAACTTCACTCTTAAGTTTGGGGACACCTCCCGCTTCCAGGAGTAGAACCTTCACATGAGGATTCTCAGACAAACGAGCGGCGACCACGGCCCCCGCAGAACCACCACCAACTGCAAAATAAAAGCATTTATGCAACTATCAATATGAGCACTTTTAAATATGTAATATGTATACATTATACGTAATAGTTGATAGCAGTTCAGAAACGTCATAATAATGAATTATTCCTTAAAAATGGATTTCACAAGCAACATAAAAATGTTCAAGTCCAACTGTAAAGTTTAACTTGGCTGGATAAATCTATAAATATCAGCTCGAAATGTAAGGAATGAAGAGGGCAGAACAGAACATAAAATGAAAAATGAAATGTACAAGAAAACCAAAGTTTCATACTTCTAATTTTAAAAAATGGTTTTTAGTTTTAGTTTTATTAACGTCGCACTAAAAGCCACATGAGGGCTACTGGCGACGGACCTCGTAATTTTGAACAACGGTCAAGTGACGAGGACGACACCTGAGCTGGCACCCCCTCTCCTAACATCCACACCACGCCAACGGGAGGACTTTGGGCCCCGAACAGATTTAACGTGCATCAGCCCCGGCTACACGGCGGGTCTTTGGCGGCCAAGGATCGAACCCGCGACTGAACGAAAACCGCCGGCCGCTAGTCCACGACCTTGACCACTAGGCTACCGCGGCCCTTAAAAAATGGTGAATAGTTAATGATTATTTCTTTTTACTCTCTTACTATAACAATTGCTTTTATTAAATTATGAAATAAATATTTTCTTTAGATTTCGCTACTTTACCACTATTCTGCCTAGCGGTCATGATCACGAACTCACGGCCGGGATTGTTTCTATCGAACCGATGGCTGAAGTCCTGATATCACTAAAAGTTCGTCGAGTAGCGGAGCTGATTCACGTTTTATCTGTCGAGGTTCCTAGTCCTCCCGTGGCATAGAGTTGAAGTTTTGGGAGGGAGATACCCAAATTCGTCACTTGGCCGAAGCTCAAAATTATTCAGAACGAATGGCAAAATTGTTGATTCAACTGTGACGTTGATAAATTAACAGTTAATCAAATGTATCTTCTCTCAACCGACCCATGCTTATTTTGGCGATGGATACCACTTTCAAGATCAGACTAAATTTAACGTTATATTGCATTCTCGGTACTTTTTCTCATGTATTTCTTATGAAAAAAATTATATAAAGAAACCATGAGAATCTTCATCTATTTAAATATAGGCAATAGTTCGTGA
>BMAW01008695.1:659839-679039 GCA_019974015.1 Nephila pilipes | reverse complement strand
ATATATATATATATATATATATAATGCCAGTAATGTAACACAATAATCATATATATATAAATCAAAGTTGTTATAATGAAGTTAATCCTAAATCATTTTTAATAATTTAGTGAGTAAATACTCATTAATCAAAGGAAAACTTAAAATAATTTTAATTCTATGAATTACGTAAAAAGTTATATGTTACTTTATAATAGTCAATGATTTTAAATATATATTTTAAAAAGAAATTTCATACTTAGTATGTATAAAAAGTAAGCTTTTAGGAGTATTTTCTGAAATAATAATTAAAAAGCATGTATTGATAAAATTAATTGGCTAAGTAGATAATTTATTGTATATAAATAATTTTATCTATTTGATTACAACAACTGGAATGATATAAATTATTTACTTGTTGATTGGTATAGAATTAATGATACTTAAAATTAGTTGATTAAATTTTTTAAAGTAAAATTTTTTCCAATATTACATTTTAAAATATTTTATAAAAATAAGTCAAAATCATGTAATTTTAATTACGATTATAAGCTATATATACTTATGGAGGATGGAACATATTGAATAAATCCACTAATTTTTTTTTTATTTATTTATGACAGATGTGTACTAATTCTTTGAATCCATATTATAGTATGTTTCAGGAATAATTTTTTTTTTTTTGTCTTTTTTAATGAGTTTTTTTAAAATATAAAAATATATTTTTTCATAATTATAAAATTTTGTTTAATTTTTTTAAATAAATTTTTTATTTTGAAAAGAAAATGGGATTGTGATGAAACATGGTCATTTATTGTTTTGTGTATTTGTTTTGATATGATTCTGGATTTATATAAATATTTTAGTATAATAATGAAAATATATCACAGGTTCTATTTAGTATGCATGTTTAGTTACATTTTTTCTGAGAGTACTACAGTAGTAAAAGGAAAATAAAACGCGAGTATTATTCCATTTAAATTTCGTTGCAAGTAGTGTTGATATGAAAATTAAATTTTTAGATAACTTCTGCATTTGTAAAAAAAAATCTGTCTAAAAGTTTCTTTCTAATTTTGATACAATAAAAAGGAAAGCAATGTGTTTAGTTACTTGTTTTTAATATGTAATGAAGTAAAGTAACATCGATTAAAAATATATGCTGAAAAAATATATAATTTTTAGAAAAAAATATATATTGTAAGCAGTTAATGGGGGGAAAAACAAATTATTCAATGAAACATCCTAGAATAGATTTACTTGCTCGTGAATAATGAATTTTAATCTATCCAAATTGACCGTAAAAAAAGTTATTTATCAATCTGTGCAAATAAAATTATCTCTCTCTCTCTCCCTCCCTCTTTTTAAATATCAGTTATGTTCTGTATGATATATAAACTTTTAAAAATTGATTATGCGTTCGTCAAGCATCATAATAGTTTTTGAATATTTTTTTTGTGTCATGTTTTTAATTCAAGATATTTTTCATTTTGATTATATTGAATTCAATGTATGATTGATCTTATTAATGCAGCAAGCAAGAAATGCTAGTCTAAGCAGATGTGAAAGCATGATGTTGAAAGGTGTTATTGTTTATAAAGTTAGAATTTATATATGAATCCATTTATTAAATTTGTTTAAACCTTGTTAAATTGTGAATAGTGATTTCTTTATAGAAAACAAACAAACAAAAAAATCTTTTTCATTGTGTGTTTAACAAATGTTCAAAGAAAACGTCAAAAAAAAAATCTGTTGTAAGTATCTCTAAATCAATTTTAATTTAGTACATCAGAATATCTGTTATGGACTCTTCTTGTCAATAACTTTTTGTTTGATGTGGAAAGCGGATATATCGGGGAGGATTCTCCTCACAGATAATGCTGGTTTTAAGTTTCAAAAGTAATGAGATAAAAATTTAACCTATGTACATTTTAAAAAAATTTTAAGGAGTTGCGAAAAAATTCAAAATATGATTTGAATACATCAAAAATTATTAAGTGTTTCAAGAGAGAATAAAAATTTTCATTATTCGTGTCTAAGTAGCTTATTTGAAAAAAATCGTAGGTTAAGGAAACAAATTCAAAGACGAAAAGGATTCAACGAAAAACTGCCGTGTTAAATTAAGAGATAATTTAAATTATGATTGCAAATATACTTTTAGCATCTGGCCTTTGTGTAGAATTACATCTGTTAAGAATAGCTGTTAAGCCTCCCGTCTTCTTCCCTAACCATTTCAAATTCGTCTATGTAATGTTAATCCTATAGAATTTCTACTTTCATTTCTTTCAACTGTAGACTAATTACATTATTAGAAAGAGCAATTGAGCATCCGACAGAGCAAAAAATAATTGTTCCTGCAAAATTAATTTTTTCCTCCGATTTGTGAAAATATTTTTACATTTTGTAATAAATCGTTTATGGGGTTCAGATCTTTAAAAAGAATTTTCAAAAGTGGGCGGAAATGCAATTTTACCAAAAACTTCATTGTTTTTTTTTCTCTTTCGTATGCCCTTGATTGCATTCTCTCGTAATACATAATACCTGCGAGTTCACTGATCTAGATTTGAGTAGGAAAGTAAAAATTTTCGATTATATTAACATAACGTTCTCACAAATTCAAGATGCATCAGCCTTAATGCTTCTTTGTTACAATGACTTATCAATAAATATTTTTTAAGGGATTTTTAACGTCGTTGTTGTTGTATTCCAATTGATTCGAATTATTGGATATCTTTACTTAAAAAAAAAAAAAAAAAAGAAGGAATAATAATAATAATAAAACTAGTGTTATAGTGACATTAAATTATCTAGTATGAAAAGTCATTTTATCTTCAAGATTTGCTCTATTTTTCGAGACTATTTTGACTATTTTCTGTAACAATTTTTTCTAGGAGATATCATTATTAGTCTTTTTTAAAATTATTATTTATCTTAATTCTTTCCCCTGCACCATCAGCCCTTGGTGTCGTTCTGATGCTTTGGATGTTTATTTCTGTGCAAAGAATCTATTATTATGTGTAAAGTTTTTGATAATAAAGTCTAAAAAAAAAAGATCGAGGTAAGAAATCATACATATTTCTTTTCTTTGTTATTTTAACCAGCAGTATGTGAGCAAGGCGATTGCAATTTCATACGCTTGGAAAACTATCCATTTTTTTTATTCACATCACAGACATCGTTGAAATGTCATACATGTACGTTTCGCAGCGTGATCAATGTACCCATCTTTTTTTCCCCCTTTATCATAATAATAATTTTTTTTTTCTGCCCAGTATTTGTCTGTACGATTATCATACTTCTCGGGTAACTGACATTGCTTCTGAAGAAATATCACTTTCTGAAATTGATATTTTCTTATTTTTGTACCTTTATAAAAACGCTCACCATGTTACTGTGAATGAATTTTTGATTTCCATCATCCTTTACAAGTTCGGTTTAAAAAGTGTTCATTGTCTGCATTTTATTCTATTTATTGCATAGTTAGTGGAAATGGAGAAGTCAATAACCATCTAAGCTGTTGGCTGATTATTCCTTACTCTTTAATGGTTTGAAATATGACGGATAAATTCAGAAATTTTTTTCCCCTCAACACATCTAGCTATATCAAAGTGTTGTGTCAGTTACGTTTGTTAAAGAAATTGCAAAATTACAACAGATATGTGTTGGAAATCAGACAGTGATGAATGCTTTTCAAGGCATATCTTTAAACTTTTGTACTGCCCGAGGCTTTTCACCTTCCATTATCAAGTTTGAATAGTTAATCACAAAACTATTTAATCAACAAAAAGAAGTCTAGAGTCTAATTATAATGATTATTAATTATTTTTATTCCAGTTATGAATATTGAATGCTGATATCTATCTTCTCTCTCATTATGACTACTTGTCCTAAATGCATTTGAGTAACCGTTTGTAATAATAAATTAAACTGTCTCTTACGTATTCGTTCGGTTTCCAACGAGTAAAATAGCCGGAATTGAGAGTTCGATTCCTATAAATCTTTTACTTTTTTCTTCTATGATTCATCTGATCGCTTCATAGATTGGGAAAAGCTCGTCTCTCTTAAATTCAGTATCATCTACACGAACTTCCAATATCGATGTTAAGTTCTTCATAGCTTATATATGCATCTGAATAAATGTATTCATTTCACTTCATAATTTCAATCTAATCGATACGAATAACGTTTCATTTTATGGAAAGCAATCTGCAAATTTTTCTTAGACAATGCACATTTAAAATTTACAAAATTTCTTTATACGACGAGGAAGGAGCTTTCGTTCAATGTTACCTAATTTCTGTTTGCGATAAAAACATAGTGTAAATGTTTTATTGAATTTGAACGTCTAAACGATTAGTTCGATTTAAATTTATGTGATCGTTGTTCTAACTTCTTTCTTCCGTTATTCATTTGCCATTCGACTTGAAACTGTATTTTTTGTTTTACCTGACATTTTGTATTTAATTTTTTTTTTAAATAATTAAACATAATAATTTCACACGTACCTTTCAAGAGCGGCTCCTTGTGAGTGAAAAACTAGGGGGGGGGGAATCCAAAGTTTGTTATTATGGAAAGATTTTTTTCAAGGAAGCGATTTTTTTACTATAAAATCTAAATGCATGTGATTTTTCTTAAAATAATATATAACGCAGTTTTCATGCCAATTTTTATTTTACTTTCGAATGTATACTCAAGTTAAATTTAAAAATTTCCTATTATCTTAGAAATCAAATTTAAAATTCATAATTATGATTGAATAATTGACATTCATTTTCGAACCAAAACCGATATTCAAATCTCTTACGATATTGAGTGTTTGATATAGTATGTGAGTTGGATCATGGAGCATTTAGAATATTTACATTTGTCAAACGTTCAGTTAAAACCCAACACTCTCCTGTATGAGATATAATTTCAAACTCGTCCCTCCTCTCTCTAAAAAAAAAAGGTATATCTTAAGGCTTTCTATTTCCTAGCGATGAGAAATTATGACGTATTAAATGGCAAAATAAAATATTTTAAATAAATGAAAATTTTATCGATTAAATTCTTTCAGTGTCTCTTATTATTGTAGTTATTATTATTTCATTGTGGAATGAAATCTATTTTTAAGCTCCTTTGAATATAATATGCGCACTCAGGGAAACAATGTTATCCGATGAATGTATTAAAAAAAACGGAATTTTTTTAATTCCTGATGTTGTGTGAGATTTCATTATTCTTCGCTCTGAAATGAATGAATTGTATGTTGCATACTTCAATTTATCTATAAATTGTTCGTAAAGGATGAGGTGAGATGGAGCGAAAAAAAACAAAACCTATGGTTTTCAGTTTTTATGAGGTAGGGATTGAGATTGGAGATATTTCGATAATTGAGCATTTCGAATAATAATGAAAATTTAGAAATAGATATAATGTAGGTGTAATACAATCTTCTAATTTAAAAAAGCTCGTTAATACTACAATCGTCTTTACAACAGGATTTATTGTTGGAATTATCTTAAGTTGGTTTATGAGGTCAGGGTGCCCTTTCTTTTCAAATGTAGCATCACTCCGTATGTCTTTAGTCTACCCATATGTTTCTCGTTTATTAAAATATTTTTAACATTATAAGCACACACACAAAGAAAAGGATTTTTGTAATTTTTTTACTTTTCTTAATAATGAACAAAACAATGTCTCTTTATGTGTATAACATGCCTTTCTTTTCAGTTTTTGCTCCCCTGTTATTTTTAAGACTTAAAATGAACACTGTCATCCCTAGTAATCAAATGTGCAGTTGCAGTTCAATTACCAGTCCGATTAAATTAAATTTTTTTTTAGAATTTTTATCTTTTTATGCTATCGATAAATTTTCACTTAATGTTTTTTTTTCCTAACCAAATTATTAAAAAGTAACGAAATTCTGAAATAAAACGCAAGACTATGGAAAAGTAAAATTTTTAAAAAAATGGCAAATTCTGACGTGTGTGTTACGTTGGAAATAAAAATGCTTTAAAAAATCGATCTTGTTGTGCAACTTTGAGTATTTTAAAGTTTGGTCAATTAGGTAAGTGTAAAAGCATCGCTTTGAGAATAAATTTTTTAATGAAGTTGTACTTGACTTGATTTTGGGCAGGTTATTAACGAATGCTTTAATTTGTGTCATGCATATTAACCGGTCGTTCTCAAATAATAGCAATTGGAACAATCCTATTATTTAATTTTCGAAATAATTAATACTACTAGAAGTAAAATAATATCAGCAATAAATTAAGGATAATTTCTCCTGTATTAATAGGTTCAATTTTCCTTGTTTAAAATTCTTAAAATTTGTATTGAAAAATCTTTTTTTTTTTTTTGTTTATGTCTGGGAAAGTAATTTTCTAAACCTTTAAAAAACAGTGTTTCGTTTTTTGAAGAAAATGGGGAGGGAATTGTAACCTTGGCAGTCCAGACGATTTTTATTCGTTTTGGTATGATTTGGAGCCTACTCAAGCGTTGCAAATGGATGTTTAACAAATGGGTACGGTTTAGTAATGGTTGGGCAAGTTTTTCTGCTCAAGAAAACACCGACGTTCCTTTAATTTCTTCGCGAATGAAGTCTTATCTGAAAGGCTGCGGCATTCTGTTGAATGTAATCCAAGATTTGAGACTCGGTTCCATAAGGGACTAAAACACAGAAATCGGAATCGGACTGCTTGATGTTAAATTTCTGTGGAAGCGAAATGAGAGTCAGAAATCAAGTGCTTGTCATTTGTTTAGAGTTCAGAAAGTTGTGCTCCTCTAATTCTGCGCTGATATCTGGTTCCCTCCTTCAATATTTAAAAATTAAACCCTCTTTTTTACTTAAAACCCATCTTTCTTAAACATCGATAGACTCAAACAACCCTAAGTTAACAAAAGGAGCAATGTTTGCATCTGATGTCTAAAAAATAGTCTGGCATTCAAGTTGAAGCGAATAAGAAAGAAAAAGCTGCAGATTCAATCCAATGTGGGTTTTTTCCCCCTCTCAATGCTCCAATTTTAGCCTAGTGGTCATGGTCGCGAACTCACGGCCGAGTTTTTTCCGTCCTTCGTGGATACGAGTTTTGTTGCCGCTAAAAACCTGCCGTATAGAGGAGCTGATGCACGTTAAGTCTGTTGAGCTCCCCGGGGGCAGGTGTGGAAGTTTGGAGAGGGAGATACCAGCTCAGGTGTCGTCCGCGTCACTTGACAGAGGCTCAAAATTACCGAAGTCCGTCGCCAATAGCCCTTGTGTTGTTTTCAAGTGCGACCTTGACAAACAATCAAATCAAATACGTTTTTAAGCTAGAATTGCTCGAAATTATTCTGATTTAATCTGTTTTACAATAAATTGGGGCAAAAATATTGAGGGGTAAAAAAAAGAAAACTATTTTGTCACGTAAAAATTCATGTTCATTATTATTCAAGAAAATCTGAGTTCTGTCGAGTCGTGATTCTACTAAAGAACTGTCGTGTAGTTACGTTAAATCGATCGAGGCTCAAAGTCCTTACGTTGGCGGATGTGGAAGTTAGAGAATGAACCGGCAGTTCAGGTGGAGTCACTTAACCGGGGTACGAAATTACGACGTCCGTCGCCAGTAGCCCTCCAATTATTATTAATAGCTAAATATTCGTTTTCATTCAGGCCGCATTACTTAATTCTTAATTAACATCACCTATTTATTTCTTATTTACATCGTTTTAAATTAAAAACTAACTCCAGTGATTTATGGGGTTCTGTTGGAGATGCAAACCTTAATGTTTTTCCATGTTCTCTAATTCAAGAAGCCATTTAGGCATAAATTGAAAAACTTCAATTTATTTTAGATTAAAATCATGCATCAATATTGCATTTGCGAACCGTTGTCAAGTCCTATAAACACGATTTGGCCTCGTTTTGTTTTCTCCTCCTCATATTGTACTTTTTTTTTCTTTTTTTTTAATATCCTGAAAGTTTTTGATGTTATATTTTGTATCTTGGAAGTATTTCACTTGGTTATATTTTGTGACAATTTTCATTGGTTTGTAGAAGAAGAAATTTGTATTAAATGTATTGACGCAAAGTTTTTTTTTTTTTTACCAATAACATTTCACCCCTCTCTCCCCCAGGATGCGGTTTGAACTCAATTCTCCTGGACATTTCGTCTGTAGCTGTCGCGTTGCTTGTGATTGCGACGTTAATAAACAATGAAGATAATAGGAAATTTAAGATTTGGTGTGAATTAACTAAAAGTTAATCAACGGCTCTTGGCGACTGACCTTGGTAACTTTCAACTACAAACTAGTAACGATTACAATACCTAAACAGAAACCTCTCTTTTTTTATCTTCCACACCACATTATGAAAATCTCAGGAAGGTTTTCCAATTTACCTTTCGTGTTACATAAATAAATTCAGTTACTTTTTAAAAGATTTCATTGTGATTGAATCAAAACTGTCACTGATGGCTTTTAGTGCAGCATTGATGAAACTTTAAAAAAAAAAAAAAAAAAAATCTTAATTGCAAAATTTGAAATTACGGGAATTGTGCACGTGAAATACTGAATATTTTCATAACAAAATTGTATTTAAATGGTTCGAAATACCAATGAAAGAAACCATAAAAAAAAGTCGTAAATACGCAAACCATATAAAAGAGAAGAAGAAAGTCTGAACAAGAAAATATTCTAGTTTTTATATTTTTTCCCCCTCCCCTACCCATACAATTTATGGAAAACTCTGCAAATAAAAGCGAATGAAATTTTTGTACCCTTGAAGTGCTTAAAATAACTATTAAAGCACTTGGAAAGAAGATGTCCTTAACGATCTTTAAGATAGCCCCTAAAGTGATATCTCATTCGACCTAGTTGAATCTGTGCCAAGTTTTTTAAAAAAATTTATTAGAATTCAAGATGACTGTAATAATTTTTAATGTATGATATCGTGATTTAAATCCTTCTGTTATGTATTCTCATTTTTATAGTTTTATTTTTTAAATACTTTTTTGGCTCCCGATGCAAGAAAAAATCCCTTCTCAGTTTTCCCCCAAAGCTTAGGTATCCGACCACCTCAAAATCGCGGATTGGATCAATTTGATCCCAAAAAGTTTTATGGTTTAATTTTGTAAACCAATTGACTAGGTTTATAGAAATACCATTTTTTTTGAGTGAAATGAAATTTACAACCGTTTTAGAAAGAGAGGATGTCACTCTCGATCGGTAGATACCGACCGGAAGTGTTTTTTTTTAATTAAAATACATTTTAATATTTTATATAAACTCTACAAAGCAGCCTCACTTATTATTCTTTTAAAAGCAAGTCTTTAATTTGCTGAAAATCTGGTTATCTGTTCAATTGTTCTATCTATGTGAACAATTTTCGTTTCAATAGTTAACTGGTTTCTCTCTTGTTAACTGGTTTCGTCCTGCCGCATAGCGGGGTTGAGACCCGTAGAATTTGGTTGAATCCCAAGTCCTTCGTGCAAAAATCATTAAAGATCAATATCGAATATGGAAACTGATGGAGCCTTTCATTTTTGAAACGTCCGAGGCAAACCGTGATCTTCGATATAATTCTGAAGAAAGGGGAATTCCAAATATTAAAAACCTCCTATTTAAATGTAAACTTATACAAACGACTATTTCAAACTTTAAAGTGTTTTATACAAAATGTGTTTTTTTCGCCAAATGTTGAAAATGGGACGGAGATTGCTGAAAAAGTTATGAAGAGAATTAACTGAAATTTTTTGTGAGTGTTTCGTGTAATAGTAGAATTGTTTTGACCCAATTTTAAACAATTACTGCATTATTTAAAATTTAATTTTTAAGTTCTTTTATTTATATGAAAATAACGAGTGTTTTTATGTGATTTTAAGATAAAATTGTTCTATTTTTCGAAAGGCTCTAAATATGTCTTACGTTTTAAAATTCATCCATAAACTTTTTGTTAAGATATTGTTCAGTGTTTATGTTTGTTTTAGTTATTTTTGTTTTATTCTCAATTTTTTTTTTTTTTTTTTTTTTTGTAAAATTTACTAAAAAAAATCTGAAAACCACAGGAAAAAACCCAACTTTCAAATTTCGAAAAATGTGTTGCATCCAGTTGGATATTCCACATTATTTTACTTTGAAATCATATACATATCTTGAGAATAGAATTCTTGACGCTACACGTTATTCTACATCAAATGTAAAACAGCTTCGAAAAATTCTAAGAACTCAAAGAGGTGGGGGTGGGGAATCATTGTTTTAAAATTCAAAAAAGGGTGTTATTTAAAAATCGGGGAATTTTTTTTTTTTTTTAAAGTTTGTTATTAAAATTACATTTGAAAGTATTTTTCATATTTCTCAAAACGAGTTTTTTCTGGACGTGTTTGCATATGACAACGTAGATTATGAAACAAATTAGTTAAAATTTTGCAGATACCTTTTTTATATAGATTTAAAGAACTACCGTTTTCATGATTATAAAATTGATACCTTTTTAGTAACAAATCATGTATTCTAATAACTTTTTATTTTTCATTGCTCTTTAATTCGAAATACAATAAAAATTGTAGTTATATGATTGTTATCATGAAAGTAGTACCAGTTCTTAAAAATGTTGATATTCAAGATTGTATTACCAGAATATGTTCATTTATTTTTGAGTTATGAGCATTATGCTAACAATTTATTCACTGTTTTCACTGTGTTTTCCTTCTTAAATTTTTTTTTTAAACTAAAAGCAGAGTATTTAATGTATTATTCATAGTTTTCGGTTTTATTTCAGCATTAAAGATATTGATAGCCAAATATCGAAGTATTTTAAAATCTTATCTTGAAGGTGTACGAATACCTTAAAAAGAAATATTATTTTATGGTTTTAAATTCATATTACACAAGGTTTATTTCGTTATCTGTTCGTGTTATGTAATGGTAACAAACTCTTCAGCTTTTCCACAAAGAAAATATCTGTTAGACTTCTGATTTAAACATTTATTTCTCTAGTTATAAGAAATTAAATATATTTTTCGAAATGTATGGAATAAGTTCCCTATATATGCAACGAATTATGTAGAATGTAATGAAATTGTCTATAAAATTTGGAACCGTTTTAGTGTAAAGCAATAAAAAAAATCCATTAAAAATATTGAATTACTTAAAACGTAACTTTACTGAAGAATACATTTTTTGGTCATCCTTTTGTAGTTCGTATAATAGCTTAATGGTACTCAATTTCAGAGTAAGCATTCTTCAGTATTCCAACGTCTTTTAGACGTAGAAATTCTGCAGTGGGTATTGAAAGTATTCGTACAGGAGTTTTTATCCAAAGAAATTGTGGTTCTTGTATGCCAATGAGAATATAATTAATTCAGAATGTAATATCTTATAAAATGCTGTTTTAGATGTATGAATGTGAAGTAAAAAATTGAATAAATATCGAATTGTTTTTCTAGGATAACAAAAAACAAAGGCGTAGTGATTTGTATAAAAAGTATCCGAACGCACACACTGAAACAAATACAAATTTTCGAAAGAGTTTTGTGATGGGTTTCTTTATAGATTTGTATTTTTTTTATCATTAAATGACATCACGCATCTCGAGAATATATACGATGACACATAGTGCAATTTAAATTTGATAGACTACACAGAATTTTAGGTATTGAGTCCATAGCCATCGTGTTGCTTCTAGTGCGACGTTAATAAAACCAACCATAATTCGAAAGAAACCGATTATTCTGATCTAAAACTGATTATATATTGTACCGTCTATACGATGATTTATGATGAGATTTCATTTTTAGTTGGTAGATCGTATGCTGCAGTATAGGCAATTATTCAGAGGTTTATGGCATTTAAAATGAACTACGTAACCCACCTCATCTGGGCCGACCGTCTCTATGTACATCAAGCGATTTCTCACTCGTTCTTTGAATAAAAGTCCGGATATACTCGTAGGTGCGCCTCAGGGGCTTACCATCTTTAGGTAGCTAAAGAAATCATGACCCTGAGACATCTTAGTGATGTTTCTATGTTTTGTTTTTGGTATACGCAAGTGCCCCCCGGGGGGGGGGAAACTCTAGAGATCCTTCTCTATTTTCGACTCTCTTTATGAATAAATTTTTTCCTTTTCAAATGTCTGGGCCACAGTTTCACTTTCTTTTTTTCTTTTTTTTTTTTCGCGCAGCATAACCATATCTGCCTCTTGCGCCATTAAACTCCACCATCAACACCGAAAATAAAAGTTCATTAGCTTACAGTAGATTTTTTGAAAAAATGCTGTATCTGTGGGTGTGGTTCGAAATGCATGTAGGCAGCAAGGTTTTCAATGGCTGTGTTTCAAGAAGAAATTCTTTGGAATAGGAAGTAACGATAAAAATATCTATCGTTATAAAAATATGTATCGGGGAAAAAAATATCTTCGCTATAAAATACTTAAACGAAAGTCCAGATTTCTGAAAGAAAAAAAAAGTATTTTCTTACGAAATAAAGGAATAAGGCTTTTGAATTGGACGGTAAAGGAATGGTATGGAGTGACCACGGTAGCCTAATGGTCGCGGACTCGCGGCTGGCATAGTTTTTGTCGAGTCATGGATTTTAACCTTGATGCCACATTGACCAGCTGTGTAGCGGGATTGATGCTCGTTAAATCTGTCGCGGTCCCAAGTCATATCGCTAATCTGGTGTGGAGATGGAGGTGCCAGCTCAGGTGTCGTCCTCGTCACTTGATCGAGGTTCAAAATTACGAGGTCCATCACCAACAGCCCGAGTGTTGCTTCTCAATGCGACGTTGCTTCTCTTTGATCTCAATCATATCACGGATGGTATGGAAAAAACGCAACACAGAAATGCTTTTCAAGATTTTACTTCTAACAGTGAACATGGGGTGATAATTTGAAGTTGAGTGAGTCCTTCCGGAGTTGACAATTTAGTCCCAGTTAATGGAATCACGAACTTTATACATAGATATTTTGAAAAATAATTTACTGTCTACTGCGACAAAAATGGACCTTCACTGTGATTGCCTTTTTATGCATGATAATGATCCGAAGATTAGATCTTTAAATATGCGGCTTTAGATATAATACAAAATGTTGTGACGGAAAAATTTCTTCCTCTGTTAGCGCGTGAGGGGAGTGAAAATCAATACCAACTTGGAGATTAACAATGTCGATTTATTCATAATTCTTCAAGATAACACACAGGTAGCACAATTTGGATAATAACAGATTCACAGCACTTGCTCAATTCAATGACATATACAAAAACAAAACACATAAGTGCAGTCACAGTTATGAACACAGTAACGTTCCGATCACCAACTTATTACTCTTCACTGCGGACAGCCTCCGCAGTAATATTCTGCAGATACACGTTGTTTATTCTCAAATTCACCCGGCACGCTCCACTTCAAGTGCCGACAGCGTTCAATCGATCCCCCGATGGATCTCCTCAATAGAGTCCCCAAAGACAGACTCTCCGTAATAGTTCCACTAGATTCAGGCTGAATCTTTTAACAGATTCACTTGGCCACGATTCCTCGATCGGTCTACAAAGCAGAATCCACAGACAACTGATTCCGAACATAGACCGATTCCTCCTCCGACTGTAGCTCTTGATGTATTTATAACTTTCCCGGCCAGGCATGACGTCATATGAGAAAATTCTCGAAATGTTCGTAACTTTCTTCTCGTTCGATTTTTCGCTTAGGTTCTAGCGCCTTCGAGTACTTTCCATTTGTCCCGAAAGTGAAGCTTTGGCGAGAGTTTAAGCAATGGAAGGTCATTGCTTTTACTCTCTTTTGCAAACTGGTGATATCTCTCCAAGTCGATATTTTCCTTAAGAGAAGCGTTGCAGTGAAGCATCAACTCATGTTCGTAACAATATCCTCCTTGGTCTCTAGACATCAAAGCCATTGATTATGTTTTGGAAATTGTTGATCAGAATGTTCGAATCACGTCGATTTCCAATAAAGAGGACTTAGTAATTATTCTTAAACAAGCATGGAACTGCATTACCAATTCAGTGACATAAAATTTGGATGAATTCATGCAAAGATTGGTCAAAGCAACTATTCAAGCTTAAAGGACATTCTACAAGGTTTTAATTATAAAATGCCTGAAGTTATTTCTATTGTATGAATACTTTCTACACAACAAGATTGTGCATTATGTTTCACAAATCTTATGTTCTTATTTCTAGTATTTTAAATTGTATTAGGAAATTGTATTGAATTTTACATATCTAAATTACTTATTGTATACTTTATGTATTTTCTGATAGAGAGGATTCTATAGATTATGACCATCAATCAGTGTACAAATACTCTCTACATTCAAATGTGTAAAGAATTAGTCTTTTTTTTTTTTGTGTTTTTGGACGCTGTTTCGAATGTAGCCCATAGCTTTTCTATGGCATCGATGTTGGGTGACTGCTGTTTACAATGGATAAGACGCCGCATATTTGACATTACGTGCTGGGTCATTGTCGTGATGAAATTTCAATCTAAAACAAATTTCTTTGACTCTTTATTTTAGATTGTTGTGAAGTATATACAAATAATAAAGCATATGACTCATAGTGCTATCAATAAAGGCTAAGTTTCCTACATCGCTTGTACTGCATGCAGTCCCTAAATGTGATGGAGCGGCTATGATGTTTAATTGTAAAATTAACGTTTTTTTTGGATCCACTGCGAAGTTGGACTTTTTCTCTACATGATTTTTAATTAATTTTATTTTTGCGTATATTCAAATTAAATAGGGCATAGTTTAATGCCTCTGCCAAAAGTTTTGTTATAATTATATTTTGCTCATTATTCCCTTTTCAGGGCGTTAATTTGCACAAAAATTGAAGTGTATTCTCAAATTATTTGAATCGCTGTTAACAAAGTTCGAATTACAGTCTCGGAGCGTGATTGCGATTTATCTCACGATTTGCAAATGTTGTGTTAATGTAATCGAACAATCAAAAATTAGGATTCAGGGAATTCTGGAATTTTATTTAAAAAAAAAAAAGGAATCAGGTGTTTGCGATCTTTTGACGAACCTTGTTTTAAATAAATTAGTTGGATACCGCCAGGAGGCGCCGTATTTCATCTTAGTGAGAACGCATGGGTTTATGGGTAACATTTCAGAATACGTTTAGGACTTGACCGCGAAAGGCGGGTTATTCCTTGATTTGATGAAATTTCTCCTGACCGCTAAAGCGAGTTAAAATGCGAGCAGTTTGGAAGCCTTTGTATATTTTGTAAATAGCGTAATTATTTGTTTATGTATAATTGGCGCGTAGAGACTGTAAATAAATGTAATAGAAAATAATCGTTCTCCCTCTTTTCCTTATTGGATTATTGTTCTTTATCAAACTTTTGCGTACTTCCCAGAGATATGTTTATTATAGAGTGATAACCACTAATTTAAATTATCTCTAAGATTACTATTATGGTAGAACGCGTTATTCTATTTACATTTTGAAATATTTATTAAAATGTTTAGATTTTTTTAAACTATGATTTATCTATGAAAATTCTTTTAGTTTTTTTAATGTTAAAAATGAGGTAATCAAATCTCGAAAACGGCATATACGTGAAATAGAAAACCGAATTAGTTTGCTTTTTATCAGTTTTTATTTGATTTAGTTCGCATGGCTGGGAAAAAGGACTGCGCTAAGAGGAAAATAATAGTCTTCGATCAATAAATAATTACTATGAACATGTTTTATTTCTGCCTGCTTCGAAAATATTTCAAATGCATATTTTTTTCCAATTCCAATGTCGATTAATTGAATTAAGAATTTTAATGAATGATTATGTTTAAAATTCCGTCCATACACCTTTTTAAATTTTTATTTTCATCCAAAAATCCTTAGACGGAATTTCACCATTGTTTATTTCTGAAATGAAATTTATATTGATATGTGTCGTATATGTTTAAGATTCATAGTTAAGTGCATACACCACATTTTGGAATTTCTTCCCTTACCCCCAAAAATTATTGTGAATTTTACATAAAAATTGCACTCTTGTCGATATAAATATTATTATTTTTTATTTTACATCTCTCTTTTACGTTGCCCTGCTGTGTAACTCTATTAAAACAAAGCAGGAAAGAAACTCAACATCCGGTTTCAACGGATACAAGAACCTTGTGGATAGACACTTCCTCCGCAACTTCGTTCGAAATTGGTACATTCTTTTTTCCTTCCTTGCTGTCAACATTTAAGAAGTAATTCAACACCATGTGCACCATTCCAATGAGTGCACGTCAGAGACTAATTTGAGAAAGATATTGCACTTTTTAAAATATTCGCAAATAATCCAGATCAGCATTTTTTTTTTTTGGGGAGAATGTTCGAAGAATAGACTTTCATATTCATAATGTTCATTATAAAATTTTTTTTTTTTTTTTTTTTTTTTGAATATTTTCGAAAAAAATGAATAAAAATGTTCAAGGATACCAGGATATGCGAGAAATTCTGGAATATCACATAGAAGACTCCTTGTTTTTGTGAGATATATATCTTTTCAATGAGTAGAAATTTGATATATATATAATAGTTAGCCGAAAAATATTTCAATCATTTTATACAACTATAAAAGTTGTTGAATATAGACATATTTTGCGAGATATAACATATTTGCATTTAGGTACCATTTTAAAGAAAACTATTACGCAATATGGTGTTCCAAATTTTTAATCTTTTATAAAAGGTAATTATACACATAGTGAACGTAAAATAATTTTTCTCTAAGTAATACCGGTGTTTTAAGAAACAATTTTTTTTTTTATGAAAAAAGAAAATGAAATAAATAAAATTTCCAAAATTACGAAGTTTTATAATTTTTTTCAAGGAAAATATACAGTAATATTCTTGAAGTAGGTGCACTATATTTTGTGCAATGTGTTTTATATGATGAGTAAAATATTTTGTATATTTATGGAATATTATTTTTAAAAATGGTACCTAAATACAAATATATCTAAAAAATCAGGTCCATATTCAATTCAAAGGGAAAGAAAAACTTTTCGACCAAAAAATGCTTTTATAGTTCTGCAAAATGAATAAAATATTATTATTAGGCACATAAAATTCCTAATCCTTACAAATAATTTTTAAGACATAAATGTCACTAAACGGAAGAGTCTTAAATTCAGTATTTTATTCCCCATGTGCTGGTACCCTCAATAAGTTTTTTTTTAGTGTTTGTATTTAATGAATGACTTTCGTTGTAGATATAATTCGCGCATTAGATATTACTTTATCTTAGATAATATAAGTAACGCGTTATATAATTTCTAAAAATTTATTCAAAAATGAATTAAGTTTAAAAAGGGTTAAATAATAACTCATAGCAATTTTTGTAATTTTTTTATTTAAATAAATCATATCCATTGTCTGCCAATACTAGTAGCGGAACACTGACTGAAATACTCGAAAACGTCTCGTCATTATTAATTTATTAAATAACCTAAATGCTTTTTGTAAAGGTCTCGATTAGTCAATGTGTGTTTAAAAAAATTTGTGTTTGAATATTTCATTGGATAGCATCAAGTACTTTTTTGCAAAGATATATTTATCGTCTTTGGGGAAAAGAAATAGCTAACCCAAGTGTTCACTAGCATTTCTGTCCGCCTTTTTTTCCTTCCTACGAACATAACAGTAATTCCCGTTAATGCTTCAAAATTTGAAAAAATATCTAAAATTTAGTTAGTTTTAATTGTATCAGTAGTAATTATTCATAACAAGGACATTCATAATTTCCAAAATTTTCACTCATTTATATAAAGTGAGCTTCAAATTCTAGGATTCACTCAGTCCAGTACTTGACTTTGTTATGAACCACCCGGCAGCAGAAGATGCTCTCATGGCTTCAGCTGATATTTGAGGAATTTGTTTTCAAAAACTCACCCAGTTTTTTATGTTTAATGATCGATCTACTGTTGAGTCAAATACCTGCAATTCTTGCTTCACTGTCTTGCTCGAGCTAAAACTCTTGCTACTTGAACAATGGAGGACTTTTGTGTGGATCGCTTTTCCAAGTTTTCGTCCAACGGTACAGATTTCTAATCTAAAGTTTCTGAGTTCTCTTCCTCTGAGAGTTGGACAGTGATTCTTTTCCCTCGCAAAAAGTCGTGCCATTATTTTCGCTTGTTGAATCAAAGAGGTTTTATTTGGTAAACGTAAAAGATGAATAGTAACTGCATACTTTCTCTCAAAATTTATATATTACATTAATCCAACTAAACTAGCTCTGCGCCTCTACCTAATTCTATAAACTATTTCATATTTTGGTAAATTCTGAGTTCTGTTGGTTCAACTGTCTGATAATGAAAGCAAATATTCCTTCGGAAGTTTTCAAAGTCGTGTTTCGCTTGCATAGCTTATCTCGGTCAATTTTTAGCCTACATTATATGTGATGTATTTCAAGCTTGCTATAATTGCAGTCAGAGTTTCAAAATATACATCAGCTAAAATTTGTTCTTGTAATATCAATGAATACTTTTGAAATGTTTTGATTTTATCTCTAAACATCTTTCAAGCATTGCCAACAAATTTTTTCAGCGTGTTTTTGGTGTCTAAGCGAACTATCTTTTCACAGACAAATTATTTTAACATAATTTTGTAAAAATGTCATTCTTGAGAGGTTATTTTCTGAATAATTTTACAATACTCCTTATCTTTTCTTTTATATATAGTTACATTTATATTAGTCATAGAATTTTTTTCTGCTAATGCTATTTGAAATGCAACATCTGTTGCTATACCGCTTTTAAATTCTAAATCTAACATTTTGTCTAAATTTTCAATTAGCGCCTCATGTTCATCAATATCTTCTCCTTTACGCGATGTTTGTTCTGTCTTAAAAGTGCCTTCTCTTAAATACACTTTTTTATTATAAAGGACGTCACACACGAGCAGGTGCATGTCGTGTGCATAGTTCAGGTTATAAATAACCTAAATTTTCGAATTTTTGATCTTGGCAAAATTCATCTTAAATTGTATTTCAGCTGGTCTGTCTGTATTTCAATTATAAACATCATTTTTGATACATTCTTGCGAAACGTGGCGTATAGAAAGAATCCGACACGAGACAGACGACTGAGAGAAGAGATTTATTTAAATTTTTGAAAAGTGTGGGGATAAAAGCGTCTCTTTCACTTTGGACTTGTAAAATACGAGAAACAGCCGTTATTCAAATTAAATTAACTCTCAAAGTATATATATATATATATATATATATATATATATATATATATATATATATATATATATATA
>BMAW01008695.1:526963-659829 GCA_019974015.1 Nephila pilipes | reverse complement strand
ATATATATATATATATATATATATATATATATATATATATATATATAATGACCTGTTACGTCAAACAACTTAACAACAGTACAAAAGTTGAAGATGCGATTATACTGTCGGGTTGTTTAATCCTTCAGGACTGAAAATTTAAAGTGAGACTGAAATTGGATCTATACTTTCCTAGGAGTAAATTAAATTTAAAAATTATTGATTATAAATATTTGAATTAAATACTTGAAATATAAGAAGTTTAAGGAAAGATTTTAAAATTTATTATAGGAGAAGGTCGGGTAGTGTCAGACATCTGAACTTCTCCTTTATTATAAAATATTTTTACATCTCAGTTAGACCAGATTATATTCCATAAAAAACTTTGTTGTTCTATAAACACGTTTTTCTTTGATAAAATTTTCAATTTTAATTGTGGAGGGTTGTATCATATTTGGGGGGGGGGGGGTATGAAAGAAAATATTTATTTTTTATTTTAAAAAAAACTTATTATTCTGCAGAATTTTTTTTTTTTTTTGAGAACTTTATAAAAGTACAAATTACAGATCCTAACTAAATTTAATAAAGTGGTATAAATGAGGAAATTTGTGAAAAATTATCAGTCTTTGAAAATTTAACAATTTGTTTTAAAAACAGAAGGATTCTGTGTTAACTTTATTTTGGTAAAACGAGCATTACATTCATAAAATAGATTATTTCTTTCAAGTTCGGCTCAATCTTAGTGAGCCCAACCTTCACAATTCCTGTACTGAATCCAATCTTCTTCAAAGTTTCCACCACAAATGATGCAGTTAGTCTCTTGTCCTCCTCTTTTTTCTTCTTCGGATTTTAGTTCCATTTTTTCTCCCACAATTATTCTGCTTTTGATGTCCGAGTTCATTTTTCATCTTACTCAGTACTAGCTGCAATTGTTTTGATCTCTTTACTCGAACATATATAGTTGCTTTTGTTTTTTCTGGTTCTCTTTGCCTGCTTGAAGACTCCGCATTCCTTAATCGCAGGTCGTTCTGCCGTAATAAAAGTCATTCCTGGCCTTCTCTTCTGTTTTATTAAAATGGCGCTTTTTCTGCACATTGATACAAAACTTTTTCTTAGGGGCATGAGATGGCTATTCAAGATATTAATATGATTGTATGACACCATCTTCTGTTCATCACACACACATATTGAATGTTCTTAGAAAAATCTTAACATTACCCAAACATGGTTTTATTTCTATCTATTTATCTTAGGGTAAAGCCTCTTAAATCATCTCCTATGTGTGTTGTTGGGAACAGAATATCTTTCACTCACTTCTATAATTGTCATTACTTTCGTTCTAATTTTTCAACAGTTTCTTTCATGTTCTTTTATCCCACCTCTGACGTAGTTTACTCATATTGTTCTGAAAAACAATAAAAATTCTGCGAAAATATAATTCTTATCAACCTTAAACTGTGTCCGATGCAATACTAATGTCTTGGAGCAAAACTTCGTTTACCGCATACGTATTAGTAGGATTGAAGAAATTATTGGCCTATAACTTAAAGGATAATAAAATTTTCAACAATATATATAAAAAAAAAACCCACTTATACTTACTTTCAGGCCAGTTATGATATCCAGAAATTAACTTCGTCCACTCAAAACACTATTAAGAAACGAAATTTTCTGCAATGTTGTTGCTTGACTAAATTTGGCGGCACATCTGAATTTTCTTCTCCCGCCGAACATGATGGTGTCTTGACAGATGTTGTCACTTGCATCAAATTTTAGAGACTGCGCTACTATCCAAAAACTGCGCTATTCCCAAATGAGAATTGCATATAAAGTAATGACAACGTTGTCCAGAAAGTTGCAGAAGTTCGGGTATGCGCAAACAGGATATGGAAGCCATCAGATAGCGCTGTTGTCGATGTATAAACTGTATAAAACAGTCGATCCAGTTACAAGTATTGTTGCTGCACGACGTTGAAGAGTTTCATTTATACCGCTCTAAGGCCATGTTTACAAAAGGTGATCAGTGGTCTGCATTGAAATCGAGGTTTCCCGTGGCAAAAAATACATCCAAATGTAAAAACAAATTACGTGAGGCCTGTGGCAATAATGCTGTAACGTATATGACTGTTGCTCGATGGATCAAATATTTTTGTTCGGTTCGGAATGAGACTGAGGATTTGTACTGCATAGGTCGATCGTGCATTATTCAACATCAAATTAAAATCATGGGGGGTCTTCTTTCCATTGATTGTTGAGGAATTATGCACAGAGTTGGTCTCAGTCGTCAAATGGTGTGACACATACTGAAGAAATGTCTTAACATGAGAATAATTTCATCTTGCTGGGTTCCACGTCGACTCACCGGCAAACAGAAATGACACCGCTATGCACTGGTTGATATCCACCTCGTCAGATACCACAATGAAGGAGACGCATTTCTGCTGCGTATAGTCGCCATTGATGAGACGTAAAACGTCAATCGATGAATGGCGTCAGCCGTTTTCGCCAAATATATAGACCGTCCGCTTTCCTGTGGATCTTGTGCCATGCGACCTCTATCTGTTTCCTAAGGTGAAATTTGCATTAAAAGGAACACGATTTGAGTCCATTGAAGCTGTGAAAGAGAAAGCGGCACACGTCCTGAAGGAGCTGACTGAAGAAGACTTCTGGTGCTGTTTCGAACAATGGAAGATTTGTATGGAGCATTGCAGGGATGGGAGGGGGTGTATATTGAAGGTGATAGTAAGTAAATATGTATGAAATCAAAGTAAATGTTTTACATAGGCAATCTCGTTATTTAATAGCCACACCTTGTAAATCGCTGTTATCTGCATGCATGAGATGAATATTGTTCTTCTGGATGGGTATATCGTTTACTTTAATTATAAATAATGTATGACCAAGCAGGAAGCTCTGTTGAATCCTGTTTCAATATTCTTTGGTTTTGAAAAGTCTCGTTTACCGAGACTGCAAAATATGTGTTAGATAAGATATGAGCCAATTAATTGGGGTGAGGGGAACTTGATATTTAATTAATCTAAAATTAAGCCCAGTATACCAAACTCGGTCGAACGCTTTCTGGATATCAAGGAAAACCACCTCAATCGATTTCTTATTTACAAATCCTATTGTAATGTATTCAACCTCTCGGATGAATTGGTGTAATGGGGGAAAGTTAAAAGATAATCTGAAGTAAATTAGCTGGGGGGGAGGTCCCCCGGGGCCAGATAGGTTTGTACTGAAAGCTTGCAGAATTTTTTTCTTTTATTATTATTATTTTTCATTGTTGGAAGCTCAAATTTTTTGATAAATTGGAAATAGAATATAAATACATATTTAAAAAGGATTAATTACCTGTAGGTTTATTAATTTGATTCCTATCTTCAATGCTTTTGTTTTATTAATTAATACCTGCAAGAAAATAAACTAAGAACTTTGTTTTTAATTATAGCTTTATGTGATGAGGATGTTGCAGATTAAAAAAAAAAGCTCGAATAAAAAAAAATTGCTATTGAATTATTTAAAATTACGAGAGTTTCGACTTTGTGAAATGCTTGTTTATTATATTGGAGATGTGTTATTTGATATATTTTTATATTGTTCAGAATTAGTTGTTTCAAAATCGTGTTGCACAGAATGTCATATTTCATTAGTACTTTGAAATGAATAAGAAAGCAATTTGGAAGAAAATGAAATAAAAAAAACGTGATTTTTCAAAAAATTAGTTACAAATTTTCTTCTTATGTGAATTTTAAATAATATTACAATGATTATGAAATCTTACGGAATAAAAATTTATACTTTCAGCTATACATATATCGATATATATTACCTATTATACCGCGCTGATATTAAAACTGTCTGTAATTAATATTTCTATGAAAGTTCTTTTTATCTTACTCATTATGCCATATTATCTTATTGTTTTGTTGTCTTAATGTATTATGAATAATTCAAATATTTTAAAAAGTAAAAAGTACTAATTTTATATTTTTAAATATTCTTAGAATCAAAAGGCTCCTCTTAATCGGAACTTCTAACTTCTTTGAAAATGAATGTCGTCAATTTTCTTTGAAAATCGAATAATTAATTTCAACATCACATTTTTCTTGAAATAAAATGTATTCTTTTCCCTCTGGAATATTCTTCAATGATACAACAAGGTCATAAAAGTCAAATGAAGAAATGAAAATAACTTGTATAATTAATTAGTAACTTGTGTAATTCTTTTCATTTTTAGAGAACATTTTGGGCGAAAAAAAAATGGCTGTTTTTAAAAGTGATACTTAAAATACAATCGTCGGGTTTTTTTTTTTTTTTTTTTTTCCTTTTTTTTCTTTTAGTATTTTCATAACTAAAACTTACATGATTTCTTATGGCTAGTTATTATTCTCATTAAAAGAGTATTATTCTTATTAAAAGAGTTAGTTGAGAAACATGGATTTTTTGTTCACGAAGGCTTTAAAATTCAAGAAAGAAAGAAAAGAAATATTTTATCCATTTATTTTGGGCTGGCTTGCGCATAGCTACGCGTAAAGGCTGGGCGGTGCGTTTTATGAAACATTCCTTGAATTTACGGGATACTTGATCGTGTATGTGTGTATTGCATCTATGTATTCGCTACTGTCTGCGGTTTTTGTTCTAACGGAACTCACCTCCCGCAGATTCTCTCTCTCTGTTTGGAGTATACTTAAATTTTATTTTTCTCTCATCACTTCAATTTCAACCTATTTTTTTTTTATCTATTCTTTTTCCTCTTCAGGTCTTAGATGATTATTTACATATGTAGAATTATATTAAGATCTAAGACTTTCTTCAGGTATTAGATCATTATGTATGTCACGTATGATCACTCGTATGTGTGTGCGTGCGTGCGCACAATTTCTTGTCTGTCTATATAACTTTGATTCCATTCTTAATAAACTTTGATATAGCAAGTAGTATGTTTTTTTTTTTTTTTTTTCTTAATTTGGGGAGGAGGAATATGGGAGGGGAAGAGGGGAGTCATTTTTCAAGAAATGATTTTTAATATTTTATGAAATTATTCTGTCATTTAATGAAATTTAAATATCCATAGCATTTAGTCATTCGTATAAAAATATTTAAATATTCCAATAATTTATTTGATCCCTATAAATTTGGTAAATTTATACACATTGTCCCAGTCATTTATCAAATTCGTGAATCAGTAAAATAATTCGCAGAATGCTGTTTGCCTTTAATATGTAGTCCTCATAATTTGCTGAAAAATTTTCCTTATTCGTCAAATGAAGGTAGTAACAAAAAATTGAGTTGTAATATGAAGCTAGAAGCTTTTTTTAAAGTACCAAATTATACGATAGGAAAATTAGTTTGTGCACATTTGTAATTTAATGACATAGCTTAGCAATAAGTATGATCTATAAACAATCATAATGTATTTTTTAAAAATGAACATGATGAAAACCAAATACAACACGATGGCTATTGGCAGAGTACCCAAGGGGACCGAGCTCACCCAAAGGGTTTAGAGCTGCAAACCGGACCCCCGGGAAACAATCACCCCCGCACTCAGCATTTATTGACAAAATAACATAAGATTTACATAATTTTGAAATAAAGGTTAAACAAAATGGCTATTGGCGGCGGATCTCGTAATTTTGAATCTCTGTCAAGTGCCGAGGACAACACCTGAGCTGGCACCTCCCTCTCCTAACTTCCAGTCCACGCCAACGGGAGGACTGTTAGCATCGACAGATTTAACGTACATCAGCCCCGGCTACACGGCGGGTCTTTCGTGGTATCTAGACTCAAACCCACAGAACTCGCCGGCCGCGAGTCCGCGATCATGACCATTTTAATTTTTTAAATATCTATTTAAATTAAAAAAACAATCTTTTTAACCAGAATTAAATGCATTTATTTTTCTTTTTAGGTTGCGGTTTCATTGGAAGGCATTTAGTTGACTACTTAGTCGGAAATAATTTTGTTTCAAAGGTAAGATTATTTCTGTTTTCGAAATCGAATATATTGCTACTGTGTATTAAAATTAAAAATATAATAATTGGCTGATATTTCTTCAATATTTTAGATTGTTACATGTAAGTTTTGAAGAAAATTACTGTGCAATATATCAGAAAGTAAATTTCCTAATCAGTTGCAACAAAACATCTTTCATTATTCTTAACACATTGAAAATTGAGAATAATTTCAATCATTTGATAAAAGTGTACATAATTTTGATATATTCTTCGATTTATCAAGATATAAATTGAAGAATTATATCGAATTTTATTTGTAATTGTAATAGGGATCTTTTATTCAAGGAAAATAGAATTATGATCAAGTATAACTAGCAATAATAAATTCAAAATATTAGTTTTGAAACCATATGTTAAAGTTTGGTTTTTAAATGGAATGATTTTATAAATCTATACTCGTGAACTGTTCGCGGAACATTAACACAATCATGAAACAGATTGTCGTCATTATCATGTTAGGAGATACATTTCAATTTTGTTCTCTTATTGAAAATGCTTCTCCAGCTGTCTATTTTCGCTCGACATAAAGGTCTGCTCACTAGAGCTAATATGCTTGTAATTTTGTACAACGTCAGAATGACTTGATCAGCACCTAAGCTTGCTACTCCTCTCCACTTCCATTCATACTAACGTGAGGACTTTAATCCTCGACAGGTTAAACGTGCATTATCTCCTCTGGATGACGGATCTTTGGGAAAAACGAAAACTGAACTTGCGATTTGTCGTTGTCGAATACGTTACTCCAACCAAGCTACCGCTGCCCCTAGTTTACTTATGGAGCACTTTCAGTGTATTTAATTTTTTCCCGACACAGTTAGTTCCATTAACGATTGTCAATGCGCCTTGTAGCTTTTAACCGTGGTCTGAGAACGAGATCGATAATCTTAGCTGGCATTCCACTTTCCACTCTACGAATCCTTAGTTGATTGCTTGGTGTGTGAGTGATATACGGAGCAATTTTAAGCCTATTAATCCCCACCGCGGCTATTTCGTAACGGCCTAAATGTATATACGTACACATTTTTAGAGATTTGTTGCCAAATATTTCTGTATTAAATCTTTGCAGTCAACTAATTATTAACATCGTAGATTTGTTTAGAACATCGTTTCTCAGTGTTTTTTTGGCCCGCGAACCAGTGGTACTTTAACGCACACATACACACAAAACTTTATTAGGTATTAAAGAACAACTACATAAATTAATTGTAAGTAGTAATTATATAAAAGTATATAAACCTTTTTGAGAAAAGTCACAAAAGATTTTTTTTCCTAAATCACAAAATCATTGCAAAAAATCAAATTTTGTTTCCAAAATTATGGAAACAAAACAAAAAAAATCAGTCCTCTGATTACAACAAAATTAAAGAATTGTAATTTTCGTTTATTTGGCATATTATGTTAGAGAGAAGACTGCTGCTACTCTTCTTCAATTGACTTTTCAATTGTAGTTTCTAAATTAGTCAAGCTAAATCGGTGCGATGCAACAACCGAAATCCGATTTTTAAATTTATTCTTTATTACCGTAATATAATTTTTATCCATAGATAAAAAAGACCGTTTTACTTAAATATGTTGTTGTGAAAGGGACGGACATTTTCATTGTTTTCTTGTATGGAAAGGGGTACTCATTTTTCAGTTTGATCCAAAATCTACATATAAACTTTGTAGAAAAACTAATTTTTAACATAATATCTGAACTAATATCGGGGAGGGACCCTTGTTTTTTTTTTTTTTTTTTTTTTTTTTCCAGAAGGGAAGGATCTTTAAAAACTATTATATTTAAAATTTGTAAGTGTTGATGAATGATTGTATTTAATTTTGATGTATTAAATATTGTTGCAAATTAACAAAGTTAAAATAAATATTAAACACACACCAATATTATTTAATTTATCCGACCAAAAATTTTTTTTTCTTAAATCTCTCTGTTTTGTTAAATAAATGAAACGCATTTATTGCAGTTCCTTCTAAACTCAAATTTAAATAAATAAATGAAAATATATCACTTAAATAAGCTAATTTTGCAACCCACTTTACATCAAACAAATGAATTCTTAAAGGATTCTTTTTCGCTATTAATAATATTTCTGCTACCATCCTTATTTTAAAAGGCCTATGTAAAATTCTGTTTCGCGAGAGCCATCTGAATTCTGTATGCAGCAATAATTGTTCATGTTCCGCACCAGCCTCCAAACAAAATATTGCAAATAACCTGCTGTTTAAATCATTAGTTCTTATAAAGTTAAAAAAAAAATTATAGATTCCCCAAAATATCATTTAATGACGTAGACAGACATTAGTGGGTAATTTGTAAATTAGAACTAGCTACTTGCTGAATTCTCATAGTAACGCCACAGTGTCTGCCACAACCACACTAGCCACCCCATCGGTACATACACCTCCGTAGTTTTTCCATTTTAAAGATTGTTTAGTAACATAACATTAAGTGCATTAAAAATTTCATCACCTGTTATGTATGAAATCAATTCTATACTACATAATAATTCTTCTTTTCATTAATTTGTATTGCAGACAATTTTGATTCCTTTATCTTGTGTATTAACTGGCATTCCACATTCTGTGATATTTTCTTTCAATTTTTCTTCTTATAGTAAGTATCATTAAATAAGGGAATCGATTTGATTTCATCAGTACCTGATGATTCAAACATTTCTAAATAAACTTCTATTAAAACTAGTTTTATTAAATTTTTCCCACAGTTGTGTTTTTTGGTTTCAGCAATCCGAAGTGCAACTAGGAAAGAGCATTTTAGTAGTAACGTGTTCTGCGCAAAGTTTTGTTTAAATATTTTTGTTTGCATTCCTAATTCTTGTTTTTTACGCTCAAAGTATGCACAATGCACATGTCCCCCCCCCCCCTCCCGACTGGAAATGTTTAGACTTCAAATGTAACATTGTTGATGGTTTCATAGTGCATGGCAAATGATACACATCAGACCCGGTAGCATAGCTTGGGAAGTGCAGTAAGGACCATGGCTCCGGATGACTATCTTATCCTGTCTGCAGCATTAGGTCATTGTCATTAGATCTGATAATTGTATGGGCATCGGTAGTTGTGCAGAATTTCAATTTAATTGGCAGGTGGAAGTGGTTCAAAATAGAGTTGCAATATTTGATCTAAACAAATATACTTTTATGTGAAGTTCAATAAAATTTTTATTCAAAATAAGAAAATAAATAAATTTCACTTTTTGAATGTCGAAGTGATCGCGGTCTGCTGCGATCCATTGTCGCCACGTATTAAATACAATTAGTGTGCCCGTTTGGATTTTTGAATTGCTGTCTTTGAACAACTCGTAAACTTGACGGTGAGCAGGTGACTTTTAATTTCTTCAACTTTTTTTGTTATTCAGAAGAGCGGTGCCGCGTTGATATTGTTTATTTTACACTTTGACAAAGTTTCACGAGTATCTGAATTTGTAGGTCATGTCTATTTGTTTCATACGCTTCGTCGAATGTATAGGGGTGTTAAGGTAAATGTTTGGTTTTTTTAAACGTTTCAATCTTTTTGTGATTTTACTCGCGCAGAATGTTATATATTCATTTTAACGTATTAAACTGCGTGTCATTTAATGCTACACGTGAACAATGCATGCGTGATATTAAGTTTTAATTCTATAGGGTGGGCGGCAAACTTGGGACTAGCACCGGGTGTCAGAAATCCACGCTGCGCTACTGATCGGACGTACATCAGTAGTTATGGGCTAAAGAATAAACCAATATTTTAATTAATTCATGGTTGTAGTGCCTGATAAGAATTTTCCCCCGGTGGGTACTCAAATCCTGTTTCGCTATCTTTTTGTTGCTGTTGTTGAGAATTTGAACAGGTATTCAAAAAATTCGATTGCGTGATTTGTTTACCGTTTATGTTATTAAGGGCTAAAATATATTTTTTTCTTAGCGCCTATGTATAATAGTATTAAAAATTATCAATAAACTTTTATATTTTCGCGAAAAGTTTAAATACATTATAACGAACGTCTAGAAATAAAGAACATCACACCACTACGAGACGTAACAGGTGATAAATATGATTCAGTGTTACTATCCTTCAAAGACAAAATTTATTATTTTTTTTAAACAAGACTTTTTTTTCAACTCGGATTGGTAAAAATCTCCGAGGACCAATCAAATTTTTCCGCAGTTCGGCACTGATTTGCCATAACTGCGGTTAATAATCTCTGTCCTAGATTTGAGTATATTTTGAAGAAGGTTTAATATAAACATCGACTATTTTAAATATATATATAAAAAAAAAAAAATCTGGATTGATTAAGAATTTAGTTATAATATCACCTCTTTGTCAAATTTAAATATTAAATTAACAATTTTTATTGATATACACAGCCCAAAAGACCAATATCTTCGAAAACAGTTAAGTATTCCATACATTTCTTACACTTATTAACCAAATTTTCATTTTTAAAATTATTTGCAAATTATGAGTAATAAATTCTTATTCTTCAAAGTTTGAAATCTATTGGAAAACATTTACTGGAAGAATACTATTATTATTTTTTCTGATTAAAAACTGATGAATTTTGTGTTGCTGGCTTTAATACTAAAATATTCCTCAAAATATATAGCCGCTGTTTTTCTAGTGCTTATGTTTAGAACTCATGGCTGGTGGTATTTCCTTTGAGTCATGGGTTTAAGTCCTGGTGTCCATCAAAAAGGCCTGTCATGAAGTGAGGTTTATGCACCTTAAATCTGTCGAAACTGGGTTTCCTCAATTGGATTGGTGTGAGGAGTGTAGGATGACAATTCAGGTGTTATTCTCATCACTTGACCATGACTCAAAATTGTGATAACCCTCATGTTGCTTTTAGTATGCTGCTCATTAAGAAAATAAAACCACCTCATTCTCGATATGTTCATCGTTATATATAATAATAATAAAACCTTTGCCATTTACAATTTGAAGAAGTGATACATACAAGTATTATGATGTGATGTTTTTGCTTTTAGATTCCTGTTTTAGAATTCTCATATCTTGAATGACTGTCTGTCTTTCATATGTTGTCTTTGTTTTGCTAATGGTTGGTGTTTGTTCTAGAAAGATATTTTAGAGCATGCTTGAAGTAAAATGTAACTTTTCTATCTTTTATTCAACATATTAATGATCTTTTGTTTTTGAATAATTAATGTATTTATAATATTGCAAAAAAATCTTTTTCTACATTTTAATTCCTTTTTTGGACAAAATCAGCATTTTGTAAAAAAATATTGTTTAATTTAACTTTTTTTCAATAATTCTATCCGAATACATAATAAATTTTTTCATTATTTATCACTAGTAAATATAAAACACATCACTTTATGAAAATCCAATAATTTCTTCTGAAAGTAGTTTATTTATTTTCCTGTATAAAATATGTTCAAATATATTGTAAATATTATCTTATATACTGTAATACCAAATATTGATTTTTAACTTCATATGTTAGTGTTGAAAATTTTGTATTAACATTAGCAAAAGGCCATATTTAGAGAGAAAATGTGTGAATTATTATTGTGTGTGTGTGTATGTATGTATGTATGTATGTATGTATGTATATATATATATATATATATATATATATATATATATATATATATATTATAATCTACTATTGAGTTATTTTGATTCATCATTAGATATAATGATTTGAAAAAACAACTGTACATTTCTCGGAAACAGTGGTTTTTTAAGTCCAGAATGTCACCAACATCAGATTATTTTGGTTATACCCAATCTATTGTAACTTGATCTAAAGTAAGAAAAACTAAATATTTATTTTTACATAAATTTAAATAAACAAAAGAAACTTTTTTTTTTTTTTTTTTTTTTTTTTTTTTCAAAATGTGCTTGGTATAACTGTTTCACCTTTTTAATCTCTGTTTTACCTCACAATGTTTTTTAAGTTGTGTTGAGTTATACCCCTGGCTGCTTAGGAAGTTTCTAACAACCACACTATCTTTTTTTTTTCACAATTTATTTTCTTTTTTTTAACAGGTGCGAGTTGTGGACAAAGTACCTCCTCAAATTGCTTGGTTAAACAAACATCACCAGGTTAGAAAATAAATACATTTTTTTAAAAACCTTTTTCTACTTGTATTGAGCTTAGTTACATAAACGACTATTATTTTTAATGTGTTTCTATTTAAAAATTATATATTCAATCTAAATGTATAATTTATTTTCAGGAAGTGTTTGCCAGTCCTGTAGTTGAATTCAAAAGTGCTAACCTGATTAATACTGGTATGTAGCTTATATGAATGTTTATTTTTTTTTAAAAAAATTTGAATTCAAATGTTATATATCTATGAATTTTAGTTCAAATTTAAATACATAGTAAATAAAAATACATTTTGAGCTTGAATATTAACATGTTTATATCTATATAATATTTATTTATAAAGCATTTTCTAATTGACAGTGTAATATGTGGTTTGCCCAGTAAGTATCAGGAATAAAATGATTAAAAAAAAACTTGAAGATATATATACTACTTATAATTCTCTTAATATAACTGTCCTACATCAATATTCTTGTGCCAGCACTTTTTACAATATATTGATGCAGGAGGGTCATTTGTATTCTGAAAGTAGCTTCAACTGCTAGGCTGTTCTTGCTCCACTACAAAACCTCTTGAACCTTGTCAATCTTCTCGAAACAATGTCCTTTCAAGCTTTTTTTTTTTTTTATCTGAGAGAACAAAAAAAATTAGTGGAAGTCAGATTTGGTCTGTAGAACATTTGGAGCAATGTTGTGTGGTAGTATTAGGCCAATATTTCCATCACATTTAGTGACATATGAGTGAATCGTCATGAAGGAGTATCAAGGTATCAATAATTTTCCTTCAGACACTAATCTTCAAAACTTCAATTGCTGTTGTTTAAAATTTACTGTTAGTTCTGCAGGCACAAACTCCTTGTGGACAATGCTTTTCGCATAAAAGAAGACAATGAACACTGATTTCTCTAGTCTCCAAATGTTCTAACAGTTGTTTACAAATCTTCACATATCTTTCCTTTTGCTCAATCTACAGCACAAACGTAAAGACATCTTCAGTATTTACAAAGCATTTGTCAATATTGAATTCATAATGGATCTTGTTAAATTCAAATTTCCAGCTTTCAAACAAACCTCTTAACTGACAATTATAGTTCAAAAGACCTCTAATTTGGATCATCATCAGATATTCAGCATGTTGTTTGTATTCTATGTCTTCCATGACATCTTCAAACTCTTTGCACCACTGAAAACATGTCAGGATAGGGCTCTGCCTCTTGCAGATTATTTCAAAAGTTTCCGCAACTGATTTGCTCAATTTAATGCAAAATTTTATAGCTCAACGCTGCTTAGTGGTTTGCTGTATTTTCATTCTTAATGCAAGAATTAAACACACTTCTTCTTAAACACAGTTTTGGGAAGATCTCACTCCAATGGCTCAGAGGCAACTGAAAAGGTTTTCCTAGCTGACATTCATCCTCACCCACCATCTATAGAGACTGCCCTCCACCTTTTCCCATTATTAGAAAAATTCATTCCTGATACTTACTGCACAATTGCATATGTTTCTATTAAAAATTCCTGAAATAAAGATTATATAACATTTGGTTTTTATTTAAATTGTTATTTTTGTTCTTAAGTTTGTTTCAATTTTCACGATTTCCAATTTTAAGTAAGAAATGAATATCTGAACTTATTCATTCATAACTTTTGCATTAAATTTTGACAAAACCCTAAATATAAATAAAGTATAAATAATTCAATTAAAAAATTGTCTTAAGATTACTCATCTGTAATAAATTTCTCTGCTTTATTTTTAAGTACTGAAATTCTCTAACAAATCTCTGGAGAGAAAATGATTTCTTGCAAATATGGTTAAATATTTGCAAGAATTTAAGTTTTTGAAAAGCATTTACTAATTGCTTTCAAAATAGGAAGAGTATATAAATAAAGAACTGTTTGTAGTATAAGGCTATGTAAAATATTCAATTTTGCTTAACAGCTGATTTTATTGATAATTAAACATCTTAATTTTAGAAAAAAGTGCAGCTTGTATTGGGAATCTTTTGGATTCCAAATTTTTTGTAAAAAAATTAGTAAACAAATGCTTTGTAACACAAAACTGTATTTTGTGCAACTGAATTGAAACATTTCTGACCCATATTTTTAGAAATTAATCCTTGGATAAATATATTATTTTACAATTATTTGCTATGTTTTTTCCCATTCATTTTTATACTAAAGCTTCACTTTTAACTGTATGCTTTTAACTTTGAAATGAAACAGTAATTTCATTTTGTATATTGTCTTCCATTTCTGTTGTCATTTCAGAAAAATTAATTTCAAAGAGTATTTTTTTTTTTTTTTTTTTTTTAAATTTAATTAAAAAAATTAAGAGATTTAAAATTGAATTTTAATTTTTTAAATTTTTTATTTTTTTTTTTTTTTTTTCTCTTTTTTTTTTGATATTTCATAAAAATTTATTTTAAATTTTTTTTTTTTTTTTTTTTTTTTTGTCATATTAATTCATATCATTCAGAGATTTAAAATTGCATTTTAAATTGTTACATTTTTTCTTTGGTTATTTATTTTAAAGATTGGGAAAGTGTACACTTTTAAGTATTAACACTAAGACTTTTTTCCATCCCTCCTCTATCATAAGATTTCCTTAAAAAATTCTTAGTCATATGCTGTCCTTTAAAAATAATGTATTTTAACTATCTTTTAATTGAATAAATAAATAATTAGAAAAAAACAATCATATTTTATTACATTGTAATGTGAATGAATTGAATTCTTTCTTTTTTCTTATTCTTTAGGGTCATGTCAGAATGTTTTTGCTGATGAGGAAGGACCTTATGATTTTGTTGTTAATCTTGCGGCAGAGACAAAAATGGGTCAAAGTGATCCGGTATGGGGTTTTACAATAGCTTAAACTATCTTTAATTTTCTACTTTTTTAAAATAAAAATCATGTGATTTTATATTCATATTTTTTGGAAATATGTGTTAGTAAAATTTATTTTCCTTTTAAAATGTAGGTCTATAAGGAAGGAATTGTTAAATTAAGTGTTAATTGTGCCAAAGAAGCTGCAAAGCAAAAAAGTCGCTATATAGAAGTATCTTCTGGCCATGTGCATTCTAGTGAAAAAGTAAAAATTATCTCTCTGTTCTATGATATTTAAAAACTTTAATAAATATAAAAATTTTAACTAATAAGAATAAAATAATGTCTAGTGATTATTTGAGGTATGTAACATATCTGTGTATATCTCAAAATATAAGTTTTGATGTTTCAGTGTTGTCAGTAAATAATTTAGTGCTATAATCAACACTCTAAAAATAATTTATATTTAGTTACATACATGTGTAAAATTCCACCAACCATGAAAGTAGCAGATATTATCTATGGAATTTTATGCATGTATATTTAGTTAATTATATATTGGGAAATTAGTGATATTAATTTAATCTGACATTTATTTTTATATCTGATGAAAAATAAGATATTTTTAATGTAAGAAATTTAAATTAATGTATAATAAGAGACAATTTGAATAAAATATTAAAATTATATATTATACTGATATTTTTCTGAACTCTTTGTGTTATTTATTGTTTTAATTATTCATATATTGTGCAGTATTAGCTACAGAAATGTTTCCATTTTTATTATTTAAATAACAGACTCCAATTAAGGAATCTGCAAAACCTGATCCTTGGACTGTAATGGCAAGGTTCAAACTTCAAGTAGAGGAAGAAATCTCAGCTATATCCAACTTAAATTATATAATTTTACGTCCTGCCATTGTTTATGGTATTGGTGACAAGAGTGGTGTTGGTAGGTATTAAAATTTATCTTTATGTTTTCTTTTGTATAAGGTTATTAAATTTTTGCTAATTTTTAATGTTGCTTTATTTCAGTACCTAGATTGGTAGTTGGTGCTGTTTACAAACATATAGGTGAAATGATGAAAGTAAGATTTTTTTTCTCTCTTCTGGCTTTATTCTCATAGGTAAAAATGTGTGTGTGTATATATATGCTTTCAAACTTGGATAATTCGAAGTTGAAGGAACTTGGGATTTTTTTAAATTATATTTGAGACATGTCCTTAAGAGAATAGGTAATTTTATTTTACATTTGGTTTGGTTTTATTAACATCACACTAGAAGCAACATGAGGGCTGTTGGCAACATAATTTTAAGCCTTGGTCAAAAGACGAGGATGATACTTGGCTACAGCAATTAGAGGAATGAAACTTCCTCACTGCAGCAATGAGAGGACTTTGATTTACAACAGATTTAACATGTATCAGCCCCTTGCTACGTGGTGGGTCTTTAGCGGCATCAAGGCTTGATTCCACAACTCGAGAAAAACCACCAACTGCGAGTTTGCAACCATGACCACTCAGCTACTGCAGCCACAATGTATTTGGTGTAGTAAGAATTTATAAAGTGAGTTTTGTGTGACATCTACTGCAAAATAGCATACCAATCAGTATACTGCAATTGTGTTATGTGATAAAAACAAGTTTAGAGTTATCAAAATGATGCAAATTCTGGGAGAAAAGTAAAAGTAAAGTTGAAATTTCAAAGGTGAAAGATGTCATGTGATGAGACATTTTTTCGTCACTGCATTCATTACAAATTTCACCAAGGCAAAACTGCTGCAAAAACATGTTAATCAATCTATTCTCTTCTCTGGGAGATAATCATTTCAAAGAACATGCAAATTTTTGTTCCAACATTTTAAAGATGGTGATTTGGATGTTTGTGATTGAGAATATAACAGTGCCTCCACTGAAGACTGGGCTGAAAGATTTGCAAGTACTACTTGAAAAAGATGAAATGAACTTGCAGAATAATTAGAAGTATCACAAAAAAAACCCAATTTCTAATCATTTACATGCAATGGAAAAGATTCAGAAGGTAGGAAAAGGGCTGTTACATGGATTAAATGAGAGGAATAAGGATGAGCATGTCTTGGAAGTGTATGAATCTACTAAACATGGAATACAGAAAATCTTGCAAAAAATTGGGATTGAAGATGAAAAGTAGATATGTCATTACTATCTGAATTGCAAAAAACATTGGGGGGATACTGGCAAAGCAACAATATCAATGCCGAAACGTATCATTCACTGCAAAAAGATTCTATGCATCTGGTGGATATTAAGAGTGTGCAGAGAGACTAAATTTTGGAGCCCAGTGTAAGTGCTGAATGCTGCTAGTTACAATTATTGCAATTCGACCAAGAAATCGGTCAAAAACATCCATTTACTGGGAAAGATTTGTTCACCTTGAAAGTGCTTCAAGACTTCATGTTGCAAAAACAGTCAAGGACATGCTATTAACACTTTCCTTAGAGATTTTGGAACACCTAATGTAAGCCTGGACCTAGCCTCCTCAGACTATCATTTGTTTTGGTCGATACACATACTTCTGTACACATTCAATCTGTGGACACAGTGCAAATATAGGCTGATAAATTCACTGCTTCATAACTGGAATTGTTCTACCCTGCTGGCATCTGTCAACTGCCCAACCAATGGTGGAAGGGGTTAAAATAATGATAAAGTATATTTTGATGAATAAATGTACTATCTTAACACTCAATTATTTATTCATTTCCCTTAAAATTTCTAAAACATATTACTATACTATACATGTATATTTTTCATTTTCATCAAATATTTTTACTTGTATATCTTAATGCAGTCCTTGAGTCATTGTAAATAATTCCAACCTGCCAAATGATGAAAAAAATAGAATCTTCTACATAAAACTGAAGCTTAAAAACTTTCAAAGTTCATGAACATGTATTTTAGTTTCTACTGCAATAGATAAGGGTTTTCATGGTCCTCTTCATCCCCACATATTTCATCCTGAGCTTAGTTGCTCTCTGTTACTTTAGAAATTGTTAACCTCAATTTACTTCTTCCCAACTTTTAAAAGCAGTCACAGGATCAGTTAAATTAAGTTTTTCCCTATATTTACTCCTTCTGTTTCTTTCTTTACAAATCCCACTTCATGAAAAAACTTCATTATGGTTCTTTCAGAAACCTTATTCCATGCTTGCTTACACATTCATGAAGTGTGAATAATGTTTAGATTATTACTCTCGAAATCTCCAATGAGTAAATATTCAACTAACATATGCCTGTAAAAATGTTTAAGGTTTTTTTTATGATATATGATTTATAAGGTCAATTTTTTAATAATAGACCCTATAACAGTAAGAATAAAAATGATCATTTTTTCCATTTGAGGGCAATGTGTGTGTTTGGTGTTTTCCCACTTTTCTAATTTCTTTTCCAGATTCAGAAATATTTTACACAAAAATGTTTTTTAGACTCTATCTTGAATAATTTCTTAAATGCATTTTTCATTCAGTTGCATAAAGATTTTACAACATCATTCTCTCCAACACTGCTTTGAAAGAAATACTGTTTCTTTGTTTGATATCATCCAGCCAGCTCGTGCTGGCTTTGAAAGTTTGATTACATCATATGGAAGTAAATTGTTTAGTTTTGTATCTCAAAATAACAACATTAATTGGAAATTTCTTATCCCATACTTATTTAAACCACTTAAAGGACACAACCACCCACATTTGGTTTGTCAAGTTTTCTTGTTCTTTTTCTATCTTTTCTTCCTCTCCTTTGCATCTCAAAATCTTGTTTTTTTACCCCCATCAAATATGAACTATTAGATGGAATTCCAAATTTCCTGGCAATTTCTAATTCCTTTTTATGCTCTTTTCCCAGTTGCATAATTACTGCTTACCTTTTGAGCAGTGCTAGTTGTTTGTAAAGAATTTTACCATTTTATGATGTCATAATAATATGTACACAAATTATTTAGGTAACACTGAAAATCCACAGGTACTGAAAATGTACAACCACATAAAATGAACAGCTAAGAATAAAAAATAATCTTTTAACTGAAATGGAGACAGGCACGGGATAAGTAAAAAGTTGTCAATGCAGTGGGACAAGGAAGGGAATGTCATTGCATGAAACAAGACAATAGAGGGTAAGCAGCAACTCTATCAAGACCATGTAAAAAGACCAAGATCAATCAAGAGGACCTTGCCTCACACCAGAAATACCATAAAGGAAAAGTGACATTTATGCTCCCTGCTCCTTAAAAAATAAAAATTGCTTGAAATATTCGAATTATCCACAATTTTTCTCTTTGTTTTAATGCAAAATTATAGGGACAAGAAGAATTTTAATAATGCATTGTTACAAATAATGAAAGTTCAAATCATAAAAGTTTGACTGTATATGTGTATCTTTAATTTTAAATTAGTTGAACTATTTGTATTTCAGTATTAAAAAAAAACCTATCATAGCAAAAATTCACTTGAAATTCAGCACACAACAGAAGATAGGTGATTAAAGTAACTCATGTTAGGTTTATCAAAAAGATTTAATTCATATTATATATATATATTAAAATTTGGTAGTTTTTGAAAAGTATGAGGGTGGGAAAATGATATTTCTACTCTGGACAAATCAGATTGTTTCACTTTCCAAGGTAGTGCTTAAAATAGTAATCATTATTAAAATTAAAATAACCTTCAAACTGAAGAATGTAAGTAAAGAAAGATCACATTTAAAAAAGTAACTTTTTAATGGAGATCTTGCAAAAAATGCAAGCAAATAATAATAATAATAATAAAAAAAAAAAAAAAACATGGTAATAATATGAAAGTTGAATAGAACTCTTAAGTAAACCAGTTGAGCATGCTGTATAGTTTTTAAGTGGTACTGCTTTTTCCTTGATCAATTAGGAATTCCAAAACTTACAGCAGTGTAATAAGGCTGTTTGTCTTATTCCCCCTCCCATAATTAAAAATATATATAATATTAAAAACATTAAAACAAATTTTTACTAGGGTTTCTTAAAAATATGTCTATTGTTTGTATATAATCCAAATATATAAAAATTTAAATTGTATAGATCTTGAATACTCTGGTGCTTTTTTTTTAATAGATTTATTTTTAAAATGTATTTTCTTATTTTAGTTATTGTGGCACAAAGATATTAAAATGCACACAGTTCATGTTTTTGATGCCTGTAGAGCTATATGGCATGCATGTTTACATGGAAAATCTGGAGAAATATATCATATAGTTGATAAAGGCAATACAAGTGAGTACTATAAATAAGTTCCCCCCCCCCTTTCTCTCTCTCTCTCTTTATGATATTAATTTTAAAATAGAGCAGCATACAAATTTAAAATGTTATGTGTTGTAAAAGCATAGAAAAGAATGTTTAAATTTCTAGAGGTTTTTTTTTTTTTTTTTTTTTTTTTTTTTTTAAGTTATAAAATGTAAGCAATTATTGAGCCTTTTATAATTCTTTTTTCCAAAAAATACCAAATTTTACAGGATGTAGCATAAATCTTGAATCTTGTACAAACTGCGTATAAGAATACAAGTGCATTAGAATTAAATAATGAAAGGGAAATAATTACCCTTTTATTGGAAAGTCATGAGAATTTGGATTTTATCAATTATAAAATTATTTGAATCCCTCCACGCCTGCCTCCCTGCAAATTTAATCTCTATTTACAAGCCAGGCCATGCAGAAAAGTCTCTGTACTTGATTTCTTTTTTATGACTTCGTTGCTTTTAAGAATTAGTGTATGAAATATTATGTATGATCGAATATGTTTCACAATATTTTTTTAATCCTTTAGCTCAAGGAAAAATTAGTGACATTGTATCTGATATTTTCAACATCAATCATGATTATTTTGGCACTCCTATGTCAAGTCTTGCAAAAGTAAGTTTTAAATTAAAAAGTAATTGTTTTGATGACTTTTAGATATTTTTTAAATCATTTTACATTGATTATAAATTGATTGACTGTCCATTGTTTCATAATCTTCGCATGACCATTTTTAATTCATCTTTTTCCTAACTTGCTTGACCTGGTAAAGGAAAATTTGTACCTCAACTTGTTTGCATTTTCATATCAAATTGGCATCTTACACCATATTTAAAAATTCAACCCCAACATTTTGCATTGTATTTTATATATTACTGTAGAGAATCTTTCATTTTATCTTAATGTGATTAAAAGCAATTATTGTTAAATTTTAAATAAATGTTTAGTACACCACTCACTCCACTTCTCTCTCTCACACCTCTAATACAACATTCCCTTACACATGCTTTGAATATAAAGTTTATTTTTCTTTTATTCATGTAGGATCCATTAAAAAGAAAACTAAATGATAAATAAATGTAGCATTTATTGAAGTTAGGAGGTACTGCCTCGGGTGTCATCCATGTCACATTAGCTCATTGTGCATTTTAATTCAATGAATATTAAAAGTTTCTTTTAAAAATATCAATAAAAAGATAAAGTTATACCTTTTTTTAGTTTATTGTTACTGTATAGTGCTCTTTATGACATGTGATTATAGTATTAAATCACAATATGTATATATTTAGATGGACATGTCGAATCTTGTTGAAGAAATCAATGATAAACATTTGGGTCCTTGGGCTGAAGCATGTTCAAAAGATGGTATTGAAAACACTCCTTTGAATCCATACTTGCATCAGGTAAGGAACATTTATCAAAATAAGTTTTTTTTTTATCTTAAATTTATTTATATAAATGTCACCAAAATGACTGGTATTTTTAATAATTTTTATTAACTTAGTTTTTTCTAAGTTCAATTTAAAATGTTTTCATTTTATTTGTTAGGAATGAGTATTGTTATATATTATTTACAGAGGGAGAAATTCTTCTCCAAAATTTGTATGTAGCAGACTTTTGAGCTATACTTTGCTTTATTATGCATCGTGAAATTAAAAATTCCACAAAAAAAGGAAATTTTCTTGAATATACTCTTATTTTCTTTGATTATTTGTATACTTAAATGTGTTACTTTGCCCTTGTTCATATGAAATGAATATAAATATTTTGTTGTTGGATATTAGATTGTGCCAACCTTTTTTTAAATTTTACTCTGAAAAATGTGTATTAAAAAAAGTTATATTTATTTTATATTTCATTGATATTTCTGAGTATTTTTTATTTATTTATTTCTTGGTTGACTTTTTATTATACATGCCTTTAGTGGCCACAGTAGTTTAGTGGTGTTCATGAAGTCGCGGGCGGTGATTTTCGTCGAGTCGTGGATTAGAATCCTGATGCCACTGAAGACTTGATGTGAAGCAGGGATGGTGTACATTAAATGATGATCCAAGTCCTCAAATTGGATTGGTATGGAAGTTTAGAGCAGGGAAATACCAGCTCAGATGTCTTCTTAATTACTTGACCGAGGTTCAAAATTACATGCTCCATTGCCAATAGTCCTTTTCACATTCTGATGAAGAAAACTTTGTAGTTTATTTGAATGAATGTTCTAACCAGATTTCAGAGCTTGAACAAAACAATTCTTAAATAGATGCCTTTTAGAAGCTTGAAGAAGATTCAATGTCCTTACTAACTTTAAAGAACAAATTAAAGATAATTCAGTATTTTAGTGGTAGTGCTTCTGAAATACTGAGTCCTAACTTCAATAAAAAGTAGAGAATACTCAAGTTATTAAGAAAGCTTCTAAAACGATAGTTACCACCATCAAACTGATATATTTGTGTATCCTGTTCCCTAAAACTCCTACATCTACATCAGTGCTTTCTTTTCAACAACTTAGACTTCAAAGGATCATAGTTGGCCGACTTCCCATGGATGGAAATTTAGTTCAATTAAAAATAAAGTTATCTTGTAACTCATTAAAAAGAATTTGTCATTCAAAACAACCAAAATCACTAAAATTAGTCATGGGAGCTTGGCTATCAATCTCGTCAATGAAGATGAGGTGCAGTTGCTGGAATCAGAACTCTGGATGATTGATTCCCTGAAAAATATGATATATGACTTAAGGCTAGATATCCCCAATTTGTATTGTGGGGAGTTGATGTATCATGTGACGTCGACTCGCTAAAAGAGGCTTTAATAAAAAAAAATGAAATATTCAGCAATGACAATTTTAAGATCAACTTCCTAATTAAAGCCAAGTGAGGTACATGTTGGATAATAATAGTCGACCCCAAATTTTAACTACAATATAAAGAATTTGTCTCATCTATACCTTCACTCTAAACAAGTAAGAATTGAACTGTTTATAAATGTCATGCAGTGTGAGGGATTTGGACACACGAAAAACCATTGTGCAAAGGATCCAATGTGCTACTAGTGTGGATCAATAGAGTCTCATGACAGAATTACAATACTGTGAGATACATAAACTGTTATGCAAAGAATCAATGTTTTGGAACTGGTTATGACCCTAATCACAGATATAGGGAGAAAATTTGTTCCTTACTGAAAAATCTTAATAACTTTTATTTTATATTTGGGTATATCTTTCCCCCTCACTTGTTCCCACACTGACTTTGGTCATTAGCTCTTTTGCTTCTTTTTGCACCTCTAGTTGATCAAATCAATATTTTGCTATTGAATGCTAATCACTCAAAAGTTGTATATCTTCAGGCCTTTGTGGTCGCTTTGGAACTCAGATCAGACCTTCTGCCTATCCAAGATCCTTATTTTAATTTTAGTAATCCTTTAAACTCTCCCCCTGGTATAATTCAATATTTCAATTGCTCATTAAAAGAAATGTCTCACTATTTGTTTTCATTAATTAATTTACCCAAAATTCTTCAATAAAACTGATCATACAATATTTGTTTTACTTAAATTTTAAAAACTTTTTTATTTTAGTAATAAACATATATTTGCCTCCTTATGAATTATTTTGATATTATGTTAAAAAAAAAAAATTCGCATCATAGTTCTCTTCTGATGAGAGACTTAATGCAAGGTCTCCCATTTGGGACTATGACTTTTTATTAATACCTGGGGAGATTTCTTATCAATTTCACTTTACAACATAATTTAAATTTCTTAAATATATCAGAATTAGGTCCTACTTTTATAACTCATTCAGTAAGGGCAACCCAGATATTTCTTTGATTTCTAATAGCATTCTTTGTTTGGTGGATTAGAGCTGGGAAGCTCTAAGCAATCACCATTTTGTGGGTGTGCATCTGCAATGTGATTGAAATATTTCTGAATTTTATTTGAAAGCTGCATACTGTATTAATAAATTTTAACCCCCCTCCCCCCAAAAAAAAATTTTTAAAAAAAGTGAAATTTTTTTTAGGGGGGGTTTTTTTTTTTTTTTTTTTTTTTTTTTTATCTCAAACCTCCAGTCATCTACTGTCAGATCTTTTCATAAGTTAGGATTCTTGCAACATCAGTTTTCTCTCAGTGGAATAATTTTAAAATTTTTAGTAATAAACTAAATGCTTTTAAGAGGTAAATAATATATTCAGGAAAAAATAACTTTCCATCTAAACAAACTGATAATCTACAATTACAATGTAAAAAAAGGAAGATATTTATATAAATGGAAAATTCTTGAGGCTTAAGATGAGGCCTGAAGTTCAGGGTTGCTTTTGGCAAAGTGTTTGAACTCTGAGGCCCTTGAAGTCATAATTCCTAATTTGTCTGATAACTTTCCAGAGCAAAAGTATTACCTTTTAATACGTTCTCTTTTTTTAAAGTCCAATAAAGTTTTTGTTTTGAATTTTGAAAAATCTATGCCTCGTATGGGAGTTTCCACCCAAGAGTTATTCTTGGTCTTTAAAAATCTCTTTGATGGGAAGGCTTCTAGGGTTGACTTTTTGGACTATAGAATTTCGAAACATATTTTCTAATTTTCATAACCTTTTAGTGAAATTTATATATGCAATTTTCTTATTTCCCAAATAATTTAAAAGATGCTAAATTGAAACTCCTCCTCAAATCTGGTAAGGACCCATCTGTTAAATCATGTAGACTAATTTTCTTGTTACGAATCTCAGGGAAAATTGTTGAGTGTGTTTTTGTCAATAGTTTATACTTCTGGATTCATTAAAACGATATTCTTCATCCATTTAAATTTGGGTTTAAATGAAAATTTCAGCTGTGATGACAATTTTCCATTTGGTTTCGCTTATCAAACACAAAAAAATCTACAGAACATGTTACTTTTATCGATATCAAGGGTGTGTTTGACAAAGTAAATTGGTCTATTCTTTTTAAAATTCTTAGATAGCTTAATTTTCCTATTCTGTGTTCAAAAATTTATTTATTCTTATTTAATAAATTTATATATTATTTTTTCAAAAACTAATTTTACGATAAAGCATCTTATTACCCTAGGCTGTTCTCTGGTTTCGGTGCTTGCACCCTTTCTATGGAATTTATATTTTGATTCTATTTTGATTATTAACTGTGAAAACTTCTTAGTTCAACCTTTTGTGAATGATCTGGTAGTTATTTCCTCTGGAAATTTCAGAAGAAATCTAGAGCTTTAATTGCAACATTTTATTTAATCTTATTACTTAGCATCTGGTACAAGTAAGATTAGAGATCTTGATTGAGAAAATTGCATTAAGGTTGTATGTTCATCAATCCATAACACAGAAGTTCATAGTGGCAGCATCTTCAGTCAAAACCCATTTTTCAAATTAAACAATTCCTACATTAAAATTTGTAAATTTTATAAATATTTAGATATTCTGATTGACTGATAAATCTCCAGGAACCCCTACAATAAAGATCTCGGGAAAACATTTTATAGTCTCATTAAATTTTAATCGAGTTTCTCTGGGTAATTTCAATTCCAAAAGTTATAAATTATGATACTTATCTGTTATTGAACCCATAATAGTCTAAAATACAGGAGTCTGGGGGAATGTTCTAACCACCTCACAAATTACTATGCTAAACTCTATTTAAAGAATTTACCTTTTAAAAATTACCAAGGCTTATAGGACATCTCTAACTGTTGTTTTGTACATAATTGCCGAGTTTCCCCTTATTCAGCTTGCCCTTAAATTTCTTTTTCTTAAATATCAAATTTTGAAGCAATATATAATTCAAATTTTTTTTTCACCTAATTAATTAATATCTCATATGACTAAAATATTTCATGGAGAGAGCTAGCAGTTCATCCTGAAAAACGAATTCTTTTCCCAAACTAATTTTTGGGGCCCTCCAAGTGGGAGATTTACTCTGACTAATCATGGAATGCTATGTGTATTCCTCTGGGGTGTAAAAAATAGGGTCTATGTATTTAAACTGAGTTCTTATAATTCAGTTCTCTATTCGGAGCTTTCATCAATTAGATTTGCCAAAATGTGGGTCCATTTCTCATAACTTCAAAATTACTATTTATGCCTAAAGTTTATCATCAATACTGCTACTGCAGAGCACCAGAAATAAATCAATATTTATTGATATCATTCAAGAAAAATTAGCCACTTATTCTAATTTTTACAATTGATACTGGGTTTGAGCCCACTTCAAGATTATTACAACAAAACAGCAGATTCATTTGCAAAACTTGCTGTCATGGATGGTGAGGGAATGAATGTCCTTGCCCCTTGATCTCATAGTTAAGATTTTAAAAAATAAGCTTCTTTCTGACTGTCAGTTTTGGTGGTCAATTAGTAATATGGGTATCCGGGTTCAATCTATATTCCAAGACTAAATTTGAATTTTTGCTCTAATTCAAGTTTTATTATGAGCTTCTGGTTTTGGTCCCTTCTTTTGTTATTTAAATCATTTTAATTTGAAAAATACAAATTTATGTTCTTGTGGCTCCATTGGAAATGCTGACCACTAAGTTTTTTCTTGCCAATTTACTAGAGCTTTTCATTTAAACTGGCCTGTTGTTGAAGTGAAATCTATTTGGCTGAAGTCTATGTGTAAAAATCTTTACTTGCATTTCATGCTTAAATCCTGTATTCTAATTACCCAACAAATTTCAGTGTTTTAAATTTTTTATTGCATTTCTTAATGTTTCAATTTTTCTTATTGTGTAGTTATAATTATATACCTTGTATATTCGTACATATTTTTGTCTAATGCTTCATTTTTTTTTTTGTTCACAAGTTTGTGGATGCTTTTTGTATTGTGCCATGTTGTCAAATATATGTAGCCTGTTATACTAATGTTTATTTCTTCAAGAAAATTCTACTGTTAATTTTTTATTCATGTCACATACATTTCCTGGCTTGTAAACACATTGTAAGCTTTTATTTACTTTTGAATTTCAAAATTATATATTATCTTATGTTCTTTGTTTGAACATGTACTGTTATATCTTGCCCATTATTTTTTTTTTTTTTTTTTTTTTTTTTTTTCTCCCCTTTACCAATAAATTCTGAATGTTGGATGGATTATCTCCTAGGAGGCCAGTTTGTAGCTCTGTACCCTTTACTTGAGCTCGGTTCCCTTGGGCATTCTACCAATAGCCCTTGTGTTGCTTCTTAGTGCAATTTTAACACAACAATCACAATCCGTACATGCCTTTAATATTATTTTGTGCATATTTGATGCATACATTTTCACTGCTTATTTCTTGATTGATTTATTATTCATGTATTTAGTACTATATTGTATATATTTGATACATACATTTTCTTATTCCATTGCTTTATCATGTATAATTTTTATAAGTCATTTTACCAATCAGTGATAACCATATTTTTTTTAAAATGCATTTTATCTTGTTATTATATATGACAAATTCTTTAAAACAAATATTTTGTTTATTTAAAATCACAAACCTTTATTATAGGAACTATTGTGTGATAAACATTTAAATCTGGATGGGAGTAAATTTGAATCAACAGGATTTACATACTTAGTGCCAAGCATAACAAAAGAAAAAGTTCAAGAAGTATGCAATATTTCAATTCTATTTATTGATAAGCATAAAACTTTATTCTAATGAGAATACTTGATCTAAAAATTCTCTAATTTAATTCATTTATTTAATTTAATTCAACATTTTATAAAATATATATATATATAAAATATAAATCTACCAAAAAAAGCTTATTACATTTTAATGCATTATTTTTAAATTGTAAAAAATTATGAATTTTCAAAAGTGTTTCCATACTCAGTGTATATACAATAAGCACTATTTAATTAAACTTTCAATGGTTTGGCACATTGATCGACACTGATCAAGCATTTTGCTTCCAGATATTTTTGTGTGGATTTGAGTTTAGTTCTTTTGTTAAACCACAAGAATATGTTCAGGAGGTAGAATCATATAAAAAAGTAACCATGAAGCATAAATCTCATAGGAATAGACTTTTGGTGTGTTAATGTAATCTAACAAAAAATACAATGCTGCAGAACTCAAATTTGTGTAAAATTTGTTATAATTTGTTGATGAAGATATCTGAATTACACAGAAGCAACATGATATACTTTTTTAAACAGTTATGTTCATGCCTGCCATAGAGTAGCTTTTTACAAATCTTAAATATCATCTCAATGTATTAAATTTTCGTTTGTGCTATGCTTTTTATCAATATAAGAAATTAATGTTCAATTCTTGAATTTAATTTTGTATTTCCTTGAAGGAGGTAAAATACTTTGTTGGATATCTATATTGTCTACACTGTTCACAGAATGTGCTTAAACATTAAAGAAATGTTTTAGCCATTGAAAATTTTATCTTAAATGATTTATCTTTAGTATCCCCTTTGATACTATATTGACACTTGATAATTTGGCACAATTGTAGTTTAGAGCATTCCAAAACAAAGAGAAAATTAAATTAAGCGTGAGTATTTTAAATATGAAAATTCAATTGTAAAGTTCTGAAATGTATATTTTTTTAGATATTTCACCATGAATCTAATACCTTTTTTATATAAATTATGTTCATTTCATTTTATATAAATTGCATTTCATTAAGTGATATTTGTATGATACAAGTATATCTGATTTTACTTTAGTGTGTTGAAAACATTTCAATTCTTACTAAATTATTTAATGAAAGGACTAGTGTATGTGAAAAGTTCATTTCAGTAAGTGCTGTTAATCGAACATGTTCAAACCATAGCAATGTCAAATTAGCAAATGTGCCAGATTATCAACTGTCAATATAGTTTTAATGCAAATACCAAAGATAAAGAACTCTAGACAAAAATTTTAAGGATTAAAATATATGTGTGTATATATATATATATATTTAATACATTTATGCATATTCTGTGTACAAGATATAAATACCTGAAAAGTATTTTGTTACTCTAGCTACTGGAAAATTAAATTCAAACTTTGAATATTTTTGTACAGATTAAAGGGGGGGACTAACATAAAACAATGTATGCATTACTATGATAGTAAAACAAGTTGTGACTAGCTACTGCTCTTGTATGCTTACATTTATTACTTTTATTAGCACTTGAAGAACACCTGATGAGCTTCGAGAACTTTTTACTGTACAGTGTACTGTATATACATAATTTTAATATTGGGGAAATAGGATTTGTAACCCATTAAAAAACAGACTGTACTGGAAATGAAAACTGACAGTTACAATAAACCCTAGTCAAAATTGTGAATAGTTAGTTGTCACAGACTGGTGGTCAAGGTCAAGAAACTCCTTTATCCACACACAAAAAAATGTAGAAGCAAGTGACTTAAATTGTAGAATGTTCTAAATTATCAAATCCCAGAACAAAGAGGGCATACTGCAATTCTGTAATCAGACGAAAAATCTTTAACTTAATTTCATTTCTTTTGATATATTTTCCTTTGAGATAAGCATTCACATTTTTTCCATGTGTGAAAGCCAGTTTTTTTTTAATTTTTAAATCGCCACAAACTACAAAAATGAATGGTTGAATTTTCATCTTTTACATTTTGTTTCTTGTTATTTATTGAAATGAATTAAATTTAAGAAAGGAGAAAATATATTACATTAAATGTAAAAGATTTTTATGTATATTTTGGTAAATAGAAAATTTTCGTATTTAATTTTGAGTCTACATTATAAATCGTTAGAAGAATAAAGAATTTCATGCAAAATAATATAGTTATTGAGGAATTCCCTGTGATTATTTAAACTTCAAAATAACTGATATTTTGTAAATAATTAATTGAAAATGGTTTAAAAGTAACTGTTTAAGCATAACATATAAAAAAAAAAATTGTATAATATGTGTATACTTTTTTTTGGTTAAAAATGCGTTGTTACATTTGCAGTCATAATAAATTGATTTATTTTTTAAATTTAAATTTATTACACATATTCAAACTAATGTGTGTCAAATTATTGCAAAAGTTTCTAATTATGAAAACTTGTTTTTGATTTCAGATTCTCAATGATTATATAGCAATGAATATTTTTCCTCGATCTTTGGTCATGTAGTTTATGATATTAATTAATTCTCATAAACAGTGTGCTACAATATTGCCAGTATTGTACATGGTATGAAAGTATTATATTAAAATCAAAAGCTCATTTTTTGCAGTTTAATTTAATCAACTTAATATTAGAACTGTTAATGCTCAATTGTTAAATGCAAGTAAGACTTACATTGCACAATGCTTGTAGATTCTTGGTTCATAGATTTTTGCTTTGATATCTTCTAATTCCATTTCATACTGTATAAAATATTCTTTTTTTGTGTCATTTAATGTCTGTATTTGACTTGATTACTTACATATTTATTTTCTCGTATTGACTATAATAGTGAACTTAATTATGAACTTAGCGCACATTTTACTTACAGTAAGTTATAGGTGTGCATTACCTTTTTGGTAGCATTGTATGTATTATTGTTTATCATTATTTTTTTTGTAAAAAAATTTCTATATTATCGTTTGATAGGTATAATCATTTTAGACAATTATTTTGAAATTGAATTATGTTGAAAAAAGGGACCATAATTTTAGTTTATTTTTCCTCAGTGTCCTTTCTATAATTATATTTACTTGTTAGACATGTGACTAATTCCCAGTGAAATATTTTAATCCAAATGTTATTTTTTAAATTTTATGTTGTATGCTTGTATTTAAAATGTTTGTTCCTAAATTATGTATTTTTAGTTAATTTGGAATAATAGAAATAATTGATATTATATATATTTCTTAATATCTGAGCTATTTTATTGAAGAAATATTTGAAAAGCATATAATTGAATAGGAGTGGATGTGAATTGTCTAAAATTCGTACCAATTTTTTTTTTTTTTTTTTTTCTTTCTTTCTAATTATTATTTAACATACAGCATTTTTAAGTTCAAATCCAACTGTAATGAAATAAAATAAAAATAACATCTGTATTTGTTTTCAATTACATGTTTAAATGTGACTATTGTTAAGTGGAAGTAAAGATCTGAAACTGTTGCTAATTTTTTTTTTTTTTTTTTTTTTTCCTTTACCATAACTTATTCACATTAAAAGCAATATTTAGGATTGTGTATCAAAAAGGGTATTCTTATATTAATTAACATTTAATTATATTTATGAAAGCATTTTTTGTTTTATTTTATTACAATTTTTAAAAAAATAAATAAATGTAAGTAACACTTCATTTTGAATGGTTAGTTTTCTTGCTATCTTTGAAAATAAGATTATTTCAGAAATAATTTTTCAGTACAGGTTACTAGTTTCCATCTACAATTCAAAATCAGTAGAAGGGATTATGTTCATATTACTTAAAATGACTTCCCCCCCCCCATTGTCTATATTCTATCTGGAAAACAAATATAATGATATTCATCTTTTTCTTTTTTTATTATGTTGTAGTAAATATAGTAAAACCTTGTTAAGTCAGATTAATAGGCACCAGAGCCAGTTTAGTATAATGGAAAATCTGGGTTAATTAGATAATGTGAAAAAATTAAATGAAATAAAACTCTTGCAGAAAATCTTCATACCTATTGGACAATCTTAGTAAAGAAAGTCATTTTACAAAATATAACAAATAAATGGTATTATGGAAATTAGTGGATCATTTCTGAAATTTTATTTAAAAAATTCTTCGTGCAGACAAATCAAGGGTATCCAAGTTAAAGGGGCTGACTTTAAGAGATTCTACTGTGTATTACTATTTCTACTGAATGAATAATTAATCCAAGTTTTTTAAAACTTATTTTGACTTTTTATTACTGTATTTATTATGCTGAAGCTGAGGTTCAATTTATAATTTGATTTTAATATGAATGTAGTTTTTTTTTTTTTTTTTTAAATCTGACCAATCCATAGCTGCAAACTTTTCTCAGGCAAAATATTTTTGCAGTTTTAAATATTTGTAATTTTTTCTTAAAACTTGTCAAATTGATCAGTCTTTTTTTTTTTTTTTTTTTTTAAATCTCTTTGTATTCAAAATATGGAAGCTTTTAAAGTTTCAAAGATATTACATTGACTCATACTTCAGTGAGAGCTTTTTAGTATTTTTCTAAATCATATTATATATATGTAAATGTTATCATTATGCTTCTGACAATGTTGTATGATAAAAAAAAAAATTTAAAATTTCAAAGAAATGTTCTTATTCTATAAATACAAGAATCAGAAAACTAGAAGTACTGTATCTTCATATTGTTGTCTAAATGGTTAGTGAAAATGACTTCATGATATTTATACATTTCGTAATCACCATGACATTTTATTTTGATGAATTACTTTGGTTCTAGTTGGAATTCTTTTTTTTTTTTTTTTCCCCCTTTAAAAAAAAGTGCCAAAGTCTAAGAATGTAGATGAGAATAATTTTTATCTTAATTACTTTAATCAAAATGAACTTTTCCTTTTTTTTAATCTATTGTGATTGTTTAGCTGCATTTTTAAAAAAAATTTGTATTAAATTCAAATAGTTAATTTTATTCTAGTATCTGCAGAAATTTGTATAATTTAATGCTTTAAGCATTTAATGTAAATGAATTCATGTAATTTTATTGGAAAAATTTATACATTTGTAAGTCATTTTTTTTTTTTTTTTTTTTTAATTTAAATAATTTTTTTTATATAAAAAATTTTTTTATTTTTTTTTTTTTTTTTTTTTTTTTTTGTCTGAATATCAAGAAATGCCATATACTAACTATTTTAGCTCATCAATTGTACTGCTTACATTTCACTTACAAAAGATTTAGCTCTTAAAGTAAGGGACCACTGTTGCCTACAAGAATTTTTTTATGCAAGTTTATTGTTGTACTGCAAATTTCCTGTAAGAATTACATTTTTTCCTCAGGAATGAGTTCAATTAAAAGTATTATGAAAGCATGAAGTTTGTCAAGTTATTTGTAATAAAATAGTTACATGATCAAAATCCTAGTAACTGTAATTTTCTTGTGAATCGTCACAAAAGATGAATAAATATTTTTTGTCATATTCAATTATTTCTATAATCCATAAATTCATCTAAACATAGAACTGAAAAGGGACATTATTCAAACTTGCACCTTATATTTGTCTGAACAACCCAAAATATATTCAATTGTTTGTTTTCTGATTTTATAGTCCAGTGCCTGGTCATTAGGAATAAACTTTCATCTTAGTCCAATCATACACTTTCTTTTGTACTTGCCTACTAATCAACAGTAAGAACTACCAACAGTGCTAATTAAATTCAAAGTAGAAGACTGCTTATTTGTCTTGGATTGTTACATTTTTTTAAATAATAAATTATAGCATTTCAACTTTCATAAAAAAGCATAAATATTAAAAGGAAGGCTGGATTCATTAAGTCTAAGAAAATTTGAATTTGTTTTAATTATCATAATAGAGATATATGCTGTATTATTGGCATCACTTTTTATAAATTCAAACTGAATATAACTGAAGACATCACTCATTGATATCTAAAACTTCTTCAATCAATGACAAATGGAAACTAAAACCTATGTATTAAAAATTGCATTGAAACGATGTGCATGGTTCACCTTTTTCCCTTGGAAAATATGTGGCACATTAATTTTTCTGGAAATGTATCACTTTTAGATTTGTTTTGTTGAGCAAATTGTACAACCAAAATCAGCAATAAAAGAAACTTTAGATTGCTAATTTTTGTAAAGAATAAATTTCATTGTATAGTTATGTAGCAAATATGTTGGTAACTCGTGTCAGGATACAATTATACCAGTATCTAGGTTTTTTTTCATTTACAACTGTCATTTCAAGATTTGTTAGTGTGTAAGAAGTCAATTCAAAACCAAGATAAACAAACCATGGAAGTATATTATGTATTTTCAATCAATTCTAAACAATTTCATATTGGAAACCATAACTTTTACTCCACAAATTTTTTTTAACCCATATTCATAATTTTATAGGCACTTGGTTCCATTTGCGTAAGTTTTGGACATTATACTTTCCATTTAAAACTAATATTAAATGGCAAGACATTTTTATTAATCTGAAGAACCAAATTGGGGAAACAAATAACCCATGTTTCACATGAGAAAATTTAATTAATCACATGAAAATGTAATATATTTCTGCATATAAGACGAAGTATAAATTTTCGTCCAAGTTTTAGCATATCCCTGTCCTATTAGACGACTCATAAATTACAAACGGCCTCTGAATTTTGTTTGTGCATCTGGTAACACTTCCTATAGAAGCATGTGAAAAATCATGAACTCGCATGTACCTCTAGCAAGTTAACTGGCCCCGTTATCTTGGTGGTCATGGTCACACACTCGCGGCCAATGTTGTACCGTCGAGTCCTGATGCTACTAAAGATCCACCGCCGAGCGTGATTAAAGCACGTTAAATCTGCCGAGGCTCTCAGTCCTAATTTCCCCACCATGACAACGGGAGATCATCTTCGTCACTTGATCAAGGTTCAAAATTACGAGATCCATCGTCAACAGCTCTCGCATGTGTTGCTTCTAAATGTAACATTAAAAAACAATCAATCTAACAAGTTTATTTCTTGTACTTGGCAGGCCATAGAAACTCATTCCTAATCACGTACCTTTCAGAATTGTGGAAGACGTGCTGAAACATGTTAAATCTGACGGAGCCATAAGTCCTCCCGTTGCCATGGTGTGGAATTTAGGAGAGGATTTGCCAGCTCAGGAGTCGTCTTTGTCACTTGACTGAGGTTCAAAATTACTAGGTTCATCGCCAATAGGCCTCGTATTGCTTCTGGTTAGACATTAATAAAACAAAACTAAAAAGTGTGGGATTTTTAATGCTATGGACCAGACACTGACGACAATTTGTTACGGGATACTAATGACGAAGCGCAAATCGACACACAAGGTTCAATTGGTTGGTTTTATTAACGTCGCACTAGAAGCAACATGAGAGCTATTGGCGACGGATCTCACAATTTTGAACCTCGGTCGAGTGACAAAAACATCTGAGCTGGCACTCCCTCGTCTAACTTCCACACCACGCCAACTCTCTAGGTACAAAATTAAGACCCATGTTGCGAGATTCACTACAACGGAAGCGGGGATGTTCGTGAAGAGCTGTTTGCTCTTGCGAGGATTTTTAATATAATGGAGTGATTTCTTTTTTAAGGTTTTTAAATTTATATAAATTTCAATTCCCCCCCCCTCCCTTTTTGTACGACGACCTTGGGTTTTGGGGGCTTTTTTAATGATTCAATTATCGTCTTACCTGGGGAAATATACAGTAGTTAATAAACTTTCCTTAATATTTTTATGTGATTCATTTGATAAATTTTAAACAGTAATTCTTCCAATTAAATTTATAAAATGTTATATATATTCGTTAAATTTAAACCAGCAAAAATTCTAAAATTAAAAATAATTTTAGATATTTTTTTATTTATGAATTTTTAAAAAAGTTGAAAAGAAAATCGAGACGTGTGAACAGTCTTCTGCAATTCAAAATTATCAAAAACAAAATTTATACTAAAAATTTAAACTACTATATAATTTAAATTACTATATTATAAAATTTATACTACTATATATTTTAAAAATATTTTTAGCTAAACTATATTGAAACAAAAAAAAAAAAAAGAAACATAAAATATTCTCAAAGTTAGATTTCTGATAAGTAGGTCATTTAAAGAATGGCAATTTTGTTTTTAAAAAAATTTCAAGGATAGAATAAAACTTGGAAATGATGCATTCCAACATATCCATATTACTATATTATTTATTCTCAAAATAGGAAACTGAAAGGTTTTAAATATTGTGTGCAAAGTCATGTTTATGACAGACAGCATTGAAGTCGAAACCATTAGTGTGAGACCAATGGTGAGGAGGGGGAGTTTTCCTTGTTAAAAGGAATTAAGCATTAAACTCCTCTTTGTATGTATGATGTGGAAGTGAGAGGTACCAATACTTGACTGTGTTTCATAATTTCCAAGTGTGTCACCAAGTCTTCCTATAGCGACGCATTAATTCAAAATTAAGTGCTTCGATTTCTGCATGAGCTACAAAAAATATATGATTGAAAATTAGTTTCTGGCACAAAAGCCAAATATGGTTATGTGGCACCAAAAGTTAAGCAACTGTCATCCAGACATAGAAAAAGGGAAAACAATTTATATGGAATACTGCAACAAAGATCACTAAGGTATCCCGAGAGCACATCACCTAGGATCACTATTCCTGTACTACCTAAAGAACATAAGCTCCCAGGGGGCAAAAACTTAATCCTATTAGCCATATAACTTCAGTTGTTGAAAAAAAGAACATTGCCTTCCCCAAATATATTCTATCAAGTCTAGGCAATGACAACAGAGTTGGTATTTGATCGTCCTAATTCAAAAATAGAAATTAATATGCTACAAACTGCAGTATTTTTCATTACACGTGTCTATCTCATTATCCTTTCCTACAGCCTTGGATCTTGTAAATTCTAAAATTGCAACTGTTTGGCTAGTAAACTGCATCATTAACCAAGCTTCTATGAACCCTAAATCAAAGGTTTAAATGATTATATTAATTAGATTGGAGTGAGTGAATATGAAGGTTATATGTGCAAGAGCCACATGTGGCTATGCTGCACCTAACAAAATTTAACTGTGGTTTGGATGTGAAAAAATTGGTTAACACAAGAAGGGTCAAAAATAGAAAAGGATTGGCAAGGGTAACCCGGGGATGCATTACCTGTGTTTACCAAAGACATTAAACCCCATGGGGAAGAAAAATATTAGTAGGGTGCCTCAGGGTCATGATGCATGTACTTACTTTAAGAAGAGAAGTCCCTGATATAATTCCTAAGGGCAGGGTACCTGGCTATACCCCCAGACGCTGAATACCCATTTGACTCGCCTCTTATGACATGCATGAGCTACAGTAAGACTATTCTATCGTACACAGTCACACATGGGTGTTAGACTGAAACTTGATGTCATTTTGTTTAATATCACTAGATCAACACAACAGATTAAGAGCAATAGATATGTAAAATTTGATCCACAATCATAAGAAAGACATCAATCGTGTGTGTGATTATTTAAAGGTGCAAACTTTTTTTTGAGTAAAACTGGACTCAAACTCAAAAAATTTATACTTATGCCACTATGATCCAAAATGCAAGGTTCTAATATTTACAAAATAAAGAATGAGTAATTGGCAATATATGCTTGAAATGTTTTAAATTATTTTATTAATGCTTACCCTTCAAAAAAAATAAAGCTTTTAATTTGTTAAAATGATTAATATGCAAAATATAACCTTCATAAAATCATGAATATTAATGTCATACTGGAGCAGCATTCAAGCCAATATCTTTTCTATTTTCCACATATACACAATGGAAGAACTTTTTTCCATAGTGCCTAACTTCATTCAATGAGAAAAAATTGTTCATTGTTTCTACTAGAAACTATTATGAGAAATAAAGACAAATTTTATAAGTCATTGTTGTACCAACCAGGCAAGTATTGTTCGAGTGTTTGTTGTTACTAACTCTTAAAAAAAGCACGAAACTGGAGTAAACCTATACAAATGCTTTAACGGGAATATTTTTTCTTCATTTGAATAACCTATTTATAAAAACATACTACATTTTGAAAAAATACTACAACTTGTTACATTTTTAAAAGGTAGATTACTATATGAAACTCATTAAGAAATATATTAAAATTATGCAGATTGTTTAACATTGCATTTAAAAGCAACATGAGGGCTTTTGGCAACTGACCTTTTATTTTTGAACTGACAAGTAACAAAGGCAACATCTCACCTGGCACCCCCTCTTCAAACACATCACACCATTAGGTGGATTTGGGACTTATGACAGATTTAATGTGTATCAGCCCTACATGCATTTTAAAGACATGATTTGAACTCATGATTCAATGGAAAGGACACTGTTCACAAGCTTGCAATCATGACCACTTGGCTACCACAGTCATTTAAATTATATAGGAAAAAATACAAAATGAATATAGCAATTATTCATTTTTGAGAATAATCTTGCTAGGTATCAACTATCAATTGGTGTCATATCACATTACGATTTGTAAAATCTTTATTTAAAACAAATTTAAAAAACAAATATCTTTATTATGTCATGAACTTGAAAAACTTTATAAATAATCTAGCACACTAACAGTTATAAGAATCATTTAAATCTTTATTCATAAATAAAGTCAGTATTTTCTATTTAATAAATAACCATTAATTTAAATCAATACACAGATCCAAAATAAAACAAAAAATAACAAGCAAAAGAAACAGATTTATTCATACTTTATTCTCCCAAATACTGAAGTGATGTATTTTATTTACTAATGTTTCATGGATATGTCAAAATAATAAAACCAGTTTTAAGTGAAATCATCTATTTGGAAAAAAAATGTACAGAAAGCATATATATGTCTTGCATACAATTTACAAAATATTAAATCTGTAATATGAGCAAAATATTCCACAAATGTACAAAAAACTAATTTTTAGCACAATCAGAGAATAAATATCAAACTAATAAGATTTATTACTAAAAAAATTAATAACCTATATATATTTTGTTTTTATTTCCTATATTCAAAATAACTCTAAAATTCTTATCCTGACATTTGGTGAGTTCTTAACACATGATATTACTGCAGCCAGTGCAGGCATATGTGTACTATATATTAAGAGTACTTAAAACATACTTTATAACAATTTAATAAAAAGCTCAAAAAAGGCATGAACCACAACTACAAGTTACAGCAACAATTAGAGATGAATATTTTCATTAACTCAGACAATTTTAAAATTTCAAGCACAATTTCTCTCTTAACTTAGGATTTGTATATTCAGCAAGTTCCATAAACTTATTGAAGTAAAAGACTTTGTATTCTATAAAAATGGAACTTACAGCATTTATAACTTGTAAAATATGTTTAACACTCTTTCTTAACAAAAACCTTTCATATATAGAAAGTTCTAAATATCTTATATTTTAGATTACAGCTCGCCGCAATACTCATCTGCTTAATATAACAAGTAGAGTAATTCTGATTATACTTTAAAAAATTAAAACAGCACAAAAAAGAAAGATAACTTTTCATATACCTCAGCCTAAATAAGTTTGCAATAGGAAATGGACCCAGAATTTTTCAACTGCCGAGCATTGGAAAACATTGGAAGGTTTATTTTTCTTTTTAATGTTCTCGTAAAAATATTTTTCTTAAATCACACATGCACGACTGAGATGAGAATGTGTTGATGAACCGCAAGAAATCTAAATGTATGAACACAGAACTATGTATACGATTGCTACGCAGCAGAAGTTTTTTTTATTAACAGACGCATGCAACCTTTGGGACGCAATGTAACATTTTATATTGCTTGTGTTAACTGTCGAATAGCAAATACAAGTATAATAAAATGTATAATAATATCAGAGAACTGTACATGAAATCACACAAGACGCTCTAACGTAAAGCTATAGATTGTACAAGACTACTATGCACCATGAGTTCAATAATAAATTCATATCTTACGTGTACTCAAAAGCACAAAACTCGAGTACTGTGCATACTGTGATTTATTCGCTAGCAAAACTTATAAGGTTGCATGCACCCGCTTTTAATAATTAAAGATAATTTTCCTTTTTAAATCAATTTAAATGGAACATACACCATTTATATATATATTATTAATTACAGACCAATATTATGCTGAAGTATAATCAGGTAGGTAAGGGAGAAATAAAAATTAAGGGTGCAGGCATTTTTTTTTTTTTTTCCTCCAGCATTTGGCCACAAGAGAAGAAAACTTCAATAGTAAACAAGTGCACAGAATATTTATGTAGGCCAATTGTTAAAGTTTCTAAGCTTGACAGCAGGGCTTCTTGCGCATGTCTGGACTGTCTGTTGGTGGAATGCTAATAGGCTTAATATTGTCGCCACCTGGAGAGGGATCATTGTCGGCATCGTTTCGAATTTGCTTTTGGGATATTATACGATAGATTTCTGGAATAAAAAGCACAAATATTATAAACAAATAAATAACTCAAAGATAAATTTCAATTCTGCACAACAAACTGAAATGACATTATATAGCTCTGCTAATTATTTTGTAACAGAACTGATAATAGTTAAATTTCAGTTTCACCAAAATCTGTAGCTCATTACATCATCCCCCCCCCAAAAAAAATGACACATTAAGAAAATATTAGGCATTCGTTAAAAAATTAGAATACTGAATTAATCTGCAAATATGGTATATTTCCTTACAGAGTATTTTTACTAAGAATTTCCAGAACAAGGAGATAAAATAATTTCTTTTAAAAAAATTTCATTTTAAAGTAACATCCATTGGTAAAAAAAAATACAATTAATAATTTTAAAAAACACAAGTATTCTTATGGGATATAGAATTGCAAGAAAATTTTTTGCTCAATATTTGAATAAACACAAATCAACATAATCACAAGAATGAGAAATAATACATAATGACAATTTATGAAAATAGAGAATGATTTTCAAAGTAACATTTAAATTCTACAGAATTTGCAACATTTTTAAAACAGTATTTAAATCAAGAAAATATAAAATGAAATTTGAGGTTTATGGCATATGAGCTAATATTTAGCTCATATGTGTTTGGCATTGCATAGCCAATATGGCTATGCAATGCCAAACACTAAAGCATCCCAGGAGTGAGCTACCTATTTTTACCAAAGATCTTAATACTCATAAGAAAAGAAAAGGATCACTTAGGGTTCCTAAGATCAAAAGTCTCATATTCACCTAAAGAAAGTAAGCCTCTGAGGAGCATGAAAAAATAAGTATACATAAATTTTTACATTACAAAACAAACAACAAGATGGTTCTGTTTAAACCTCATTGGTAGATCATAAAATATTTTTTTTTGTATTTGATTCAACCCATCCAAAGTTTTGACATTAACATCTATATAATGAAGTATTAAATATAAAAATTAACACTGAATTTTTTTAGATTAATTATCTAATAAATGTCTAATCACATTAAATATACAAATACTTGATAAGATATTTTATTAAATTTAGTAGATCATTAAATTTTAATATGTATTCCAAGACAAAGAAATGTGCAATATCAATCACCAAATATTTCACACACCAAATTACTAGATGCTTTAATTTGAAGAAAGAAAGTGAATATCTATTAACTAATATTGAAAATTTCTTAATTTTTTTTCTTCAGAAAAATAATTTACAAATTGATAAAAGCATCAATTTTAGAACACAGGAATTTAATTACTCTATCTATAAGAAGGATAATCAGCCTTTTAATTTCCCTGAATCATCACTGAAAGACTACTAACTAATAAATATGTTAATGGATAATGAAGACGTCAAACATATGGTTAAAGTGTTTTAACAATTTAAATCTCATGAATTTTTCATTAGAGAATTTAAATACATAACAGTAATATGAAATCAGTGCTATGTTTGGCTTCATTTTTAAGATATTAATGTTTGAAATGGAAGTTGCAATCTTAGCCAGCTTGTGAATTTGTATTCTATACAATATGGTTTTTCCTGTGTGGCCATGATGGCACAGTGGTTATGATTATGAGCATCATGTCCCAAGATATTCAAATTGAGCCATGTGTTCAACTTTAGATCCTATAAAAGAACTGTCAAAAAGAGAATAAAGTAGCCGGTTTGGTTTGATCTTATTAACATCGCACTAGAAGCAACACCAGAGCTATTGGTGTAATTTTGAACCTTGGTCAAGAGACGAAAACGACACCTGATCCAGCACCCCTTCTCCTAATTTTCACACCATGCCAATGGGAGGACTTTGGGTCTCCAACAGATTTAACGTGCATCAGGTCTGGCTACATGATGGGTCTTCCGTGACATCAAGGCTTGAACCTGAGACACAATAAAAACTGCTGGCCAAGAGTACGAATCCATAACCACTAGGCTACCACAGCTACAAATAAACAAGCCAGCTGCACTCTTTAAATAAACTGAATCTCTTAAGTCCTTACAATTTACTAGAGAAATTAGGAGAGAGGGTTACCACCAGTTTGGAAGGCCATCCTTGTCACCTGATAGTGGTTCAAAATTATGAGGGTCATTAGCAAACTAGAAGCAACACGAAGGCTATCGTCAACGGACTTTGCAATTTTGTAGTAAGCCGAATGGTCATATCTGCTTTACAAATCAAAACAGTAATTTTTTTTTTCATGCTTCAAGTTATTTGTTAATTAGAATTTTCTTTCATGTAAAAAAAAAAAATCATATATAAATCTGATAAAATGAAATGTTTTCCTCCTCGCATATTACTATATTCATCCAATATACAGAATCCTAAAACTCCTAAGAAATAATAAAACCTGAAATTTTAGCATATATACAAATTTCGGTATCTGAAGAATTTGAACTAATGAATACTCATGGGCAAAAATTCAAAATTCATGGCAAAATGAATTTTTGGGCAAAGGGGCAATAGAAAACGTCATACCTCCTGAAATCCACGGTAGAAATGACAATGTACAAGAAAATTCGCACATTATGCTTTCCATTACAGCATCATCTAGAGGTTCTCTGCCTATGCATTGTATGGTGAAAATTGCTAGTTTAGATATTTCCTACAACCTCTTACATTGTTGCCTACGAGTTTCAAAACAACCTGTACACTTCAAATAGAATCTACTTTCCATTTTGAACATTAACCATTAAAATATTTTTTTTAAACATATCACAAATATTTCTTTAATAAATTGCATTAAACAGACATTTTATTTCACCATCAAAACACAAATTTAACTCCACAGATTTTCTCAAGTTTTGAGCACTTAAATCAAAAAGATTCTAAAAACCTTCACTAACTCATGACTATAAACAAATTTCTGTTCTTGATAAAATATTAAGGTAATGAATATTTTCCTCAGTTTTAATATTCTAATACAAAAGAATGCATGTACAAATAAAAATAGTGCTGCACAAGTTTTATATATAATGCTCATTTTTATACTTGAAAAATTATTCATAATTTACTTACCCGTTAAAATTTGTTGAAAAGCAGCTTCTACATTTGTGGTATCCAGAGCAGATGTTTCAATAAAAGATAAGTTGTTCCTCTCTGAAATAAGAAAATCAAACTTAAATTTAAAGTCTATAATTGCTACATATCACTCTACAAAAGTCTATGTCATCTTTTAACATAAGTTATGTTGATTAAAAATCAATTAAATTCAGTTATCCTTTAAATTTCTGCTTATTATTTTAATTACTTTCCAGTCAATGGCAGTTAATTTTAGAGTAAAATTATCACAAAATGTAAATAACATTCCATATTGCATACATATATAAACACAAATGTTGTTAATTTTTACTACAAAACATTATACAATAAAAAGTTTTTTAAAAAATAACAATGGCATAATATTGATTATCAAATTTATTGCTTCTTTTACAAGAGAAATTACATAAATTATTCAGAAAAATAGAGAAAAAATGCCAAACATTTTAAACATGAGCAAGTGAGTGAAATTTATTGGCATGTAAGAGCCAAATGTGGCGATGAAAGAAAAGCATCACTAAGATGCCTCAAGTGAGTGCAATGTCCGTATTTACCCAAAGACGGTACGCCCCTGGTATAATCCCCAAGGGTAGGGGGACCGGCTATACCCCTAGACACCGGGTACCCATTTTAGTCACTTCTTACAACATGCTATGGTTTGGTTTTATTAACATCGCACTAGAAACAACACGAGGGCTGTTTACTCGTAAACATGAGGGAGGTATTATCTTTCAAAATGCAACCTGCACAAAATTACAATTTTAGAAGAGTGGCATCAATTTTACTTTGTATCTTGAAAATAGTGATACATGGTTATTTGCAGCAATTTGTTGAGATCATAAAAATAAGTAAAAATATCTACTAGAAAAAACTTTTCGTATCCAAACTGCATCATTTAATTTTTGAGATAATTGAGGTGCATGTTCAGGTAAGAAGATTCTTATTTCATCTTGTAATTAATAAAATCTTGCCAACACTTTTCTCATGAGATAACTATTGGACTTCTGTGTGCAACAGTGGTGTGTTATGTAAACTTCCCATACATTCACACAATAAATTGAAGTCTTGAATTCAATGGCCTTGATTTCATAAAACTTATTATTTTAACTCGCTCATTAAGTACTTTTTAAAGCTATTCTAGCATTTTCTTAATTGCAAGAGCTTGTTGAAGGTGGCAACAATGAGCATTTCTCACCTGAGGATTTTTATTTTGTTTCATGCATGCAACTATACCATTCAATTTTCCAAGCATTGGCTTAGCTCCATTGTTACACACTTGGTAACATAAATCTCAAGATATATGCTTTTCGAAGCATGAATTTATAAAATAAAAAATTACTTCTGGAGTTGTTCTGGTTGGAAGACTTTTGCAAATTAGTATATCTTCCACGAATATATCTCACAATAACAAGCAAGATCAATAATCCAGCTATACCTGTTGTTTCGTCAAGTTGCATAATAAACTTATGTTCAGAAGCTTTCACACGTCTGATGAGCTCATTTTCACAAAAATTAGACATACCTTTAACTTGCCTTGTAATTGTAGTATCTGAAAGGTGCATACAATAAATTAATTTAGCATTTTTTCCCCCTAATCATGGTAGTATCTTTTACATACTGCTTAATTAAACTTTCTGCAATCGTATACCTGTGTTCACCCCTGTTGAGCAATACGATAACTGACATTATTTTTAACAAAGTTCTTAAAGGTCAATTTTCTATTCTTCAACTCATTATATTTTCTCTTAAAATAACTACTCAACATTTTTACTATGTAAAGTTGGATGATTTGCAACCAATATGTCTTATCAATTTTGATTTTGACTGCTGTTGTGCATCATGTATTCACATTCACCGCATAACCCTTTTGGTTCACTTTCATCAACAATCTAGGAAAAACCAAACTTTATGCATTTCTCATTATATTTCTGCTCTTTACGAATAGGTAAATCAGAAACACCGCAATTACTATTTGGAACTAACATCCAATTCTTAATCACCAGTTGTAGCGAAACTATTTTCTGTATTCATTGTATGAATCTTACCAGTTTTTAACTGCATATTCATTATTGCTAGGGCAGAACAAATAACAAATAATAAGAATCATCAATTATGATATAAAACAAAAGCACTCAATTGTGCTCTTGCGCATGACTGTATTTAACAGACAGAACAAGGTTAACAAAACTAATATGTTTGGTTTGATTTGATTTTGCTCGTTAGTACAGGGTATATACTGCAACCCAACGGGTCAGCATTATCCTGGATAATCCAGATGCATAGGCATCTTTGGGAAACAGGCAAGTAGAGGCAAAAAAAAAAAAAAAAAAGTTTAATAGTTACCTATTCCCATTTAGACCTATTAGAATTTCTTAATTTTGAATATTTATTAAGCATGTGCAAAAATCCTCTGAAGTGCACTTTCCAGAACCAGCTTGGATACCACAATTGGTGCACTTATGAATTTCTAAAAAGTGCCAAGTATGGTAGGCAATTCTTCACATGAGCCAAAGAATAGAGACAAGAATGTGACCTAATGTGTTTCAATTGATGTATTTGAAGCATGTGATTTTTATAAAATTTAAGGTTTTGTTTTATCCATAAAATATTTTTTTTTATTTAGTTTTGTAAGCAAACTGCCTTTAAGAATTTGATTATAAAGAAATTTTTTTAATTATACTAAAATATTGGTCCTTTGATTGAGACCCTATTCAAAGTTCCAGGAAGCCTGGGTTGAAAACCTGTGCTTTAACAGATTTTACAAATAGAATTCAAATTTCTGAGACACAAAAAGGGCTATAAAAATGAAAACATTGGATGAATAAAATCGTTTAAAGTGAATCCGAAACATGAAATTTTCAAAAATTAAAGGCTTGATTAAATCAGGGTCTTACATTTAAGAAAAAATTTTATTATTAATTGACTGGCATTTGAAATTTTGAAAAACATTGAAATTAAAAACAAAAACTTTTTTGAAAATATTACAAATATTTGGCATCGAATTGTCACAAGCAACCCACATAAATAGCATTCTCAATTAGTGTTTCAAGTTTGCTAATAATTTGAAAGTTTTTTCCTAAAATTCATATAAATATTTAAAATAAATTTGAATCATACTTTGCAAAAGTTTTTCCTCATTAAAACAAGTTATAAAATTCCTGCAACTAAAGATATAAACTTGTTATATTACCATTATACTTTCATGCACACAACTTTCATTGATCAATATAATTTCATGAAGGATGTTGCACCAGGAGAAATTTTACTCGTAAAATAGACACAACAACATAATTTTCTAAGTACCAGCCTTTTCAGGTGTTGTGCTCACGCCTCATATGTACAGTAAGAAGAGAAAAACAGATTAAATTGTGGTGAAGCATAGAGCAGAAAAATCAAAAAAAAAAAAAATGAGAGAAAGGAAAGAGAATGTTTTAATTTTTTTCCCAGCAGTTTGTTTATATACATATATATTTTTTTGACCCAAATGGTGAATTTAGGGGATTTTTTTAGAGAGTTTATAAAACAATATAAATACTAAAATAGTGGTAGTAATGCATGAGAAATAAGAAAAATAACCTGAATCCGGCATTGTAATTAAAAGAAAGTTGTTACAAGCATTGTACAACGCCTCTCCAGAAAGGAAATAAACCTTCATATTGAATGCCACTGGAGTGAGTCAATATAGGTAATAACTTAGGTGTTGAAACGAAAAGTGGTAGAGATGGAATGAAATTCTCATAAGAGGCGATCAAACAAGATGAGAGCTAGATCAATTTGAAGTAGGAAGAGACTGCTATGCTATTGGTTGACACTGAACCAGTGCTGTTTTGCTATTGGTTGAGAAAGATGGATGGAAATAAAGTGGGAGGGAAAACAGATTTAGAGCAGGGATAGTTGTTAGAGTCTGGAAAATTATAATTTTGAGGTAGATAAAGGTTAAAATAATTATTGCATGTTTGATATTGATAAGGGGAATAATGCAGTAATGTGCAAGCAGTGTTTGGGTTCTGATAGCTAGTTAAGGAGAAGAATTCTCCAGAATTACAAGATAAGGTACATAAATGTGGATCGCCAGGACTTTGTGTGGCCATTGTGCAGATATGAACCTGGGTGAACAACAATTCAAGAATTTAATTTCAAGAGTTTATTTTTGAGGTGGTTGGAGGATAGGGCAAAGTAACTTGTTTGCTCTGAAATTTTGGTGGGGTGAGAGGAATTGGTGAAATAGCTAATTAAGAGGATACATTTGTGTGAAATTTCCCCAATTTGTCAGCCCGTGTTTTGGAAGGTAAATTTGAGATCCTGGTAGTCTAAGATGTTAACATCTGTGTTCCATGAAATATTGACCAAATATAATTTAAGTTGTTTGGCGGGGGCTGACCTTTGCCATGGAAGATGGGGCTTTGCTTTATCAGGTATTTTGACAATTCGGCAAGGGTAGAACCTGTTTTCCTGATAGAAATGCATGTAATTCCATATGGTATGGTTCATATTCAGTATTGTTGAGGCTTTAACATGTTAAGTTAGGACAATCCCTGCTGAAATGATATCCGTGCAGACAAAATAAAACAAATACAAATTTTGCCATATATTTAAAAATCTGAAATTTAAAGTTTTGTTTTACACAATAATTTCTATTAAGTTTCTAACATGCGTGATACAGACACAGTGCAGTTGTTGATAAAAGTTTACAAAACCCTAATTATTAAATTACTAGCCTGCAAAGCTCTAGCTTCATCATGGGAACAACCACGAAGATATGTCTTAAATCACTTTATTTCTACTAACATTATAACAGTAATTCTGATCAGCATGATCTGGGTTCTCTATTATACATTTTCATAGGTCAGATGTTTTCTTTATATCATGCACTTAAGGCACCTGGCTCCTCCATGTAATGGCTGTAAAGCTCCAAATAATATACATTTCTTCAGGCTTGGTGAAATAAACCAATTACTTTTCCCAGTTCTTTTGTCTTCTTACCTTTGCACAAAATGGTGGCAAAAATTTGTTTTACTCTAGACTTAAATCAGTTAGTCTTAAACCACTAAAGTACATTTTATAATCAACTATCAACAACAATATCCCAATACATATTTAAATGCATTCCATCATCTTTTCAAGAGTAAAATTCAGTAGTGTTCTCGCAAAGATTAAAAAGGTTTATGTAACAAACAATTATACACTTAAAATAAACTCTATTCATACTATTTTATTAAGAATTGTGATTATCAAGTAAGGGTCACATTAATATCTAAAGATCATAGCTTAATTTTACAAATTTATTAAAATCGTTTAATGCATGGAGATAGAAACAATGTATTTGAAATGTAAAATACAAGTTACTATATTTATAATGTATGATTCACCTATTCATTGTCGTTTTTAAAATTCTGTTTTAAATATGGATTAAGAGGATGAAACCAAGTTTAATCAAATTTTCATCATAACAAACAAAACCAGAAAATGTTTCAATCTTACCAAAAATTAATGCACACCACTAATGCAGTTGTTTTATATTAATCTGAGGAGAATGAATGGCGGAATGGTTCAAAGTTAGGTGTAATATAAATTAAAATAATTTTATTTTTCTGAAATAAGACAGAACTTTTCCTCGATATATTCCTCTTGTCTTCTTAAAATGCCCTTCCCTAGTTCAGTTTCGTTTTCTTACTGAAATCAAACAAGTTTACTGGATTCTGAAATATTCTCCCACGATTTTCAGCCAGTGAGGAAAGTGAAATCGAAGAAGCAGAGTGGTCGTCTTCCAATAATGCTAACAAAACATTTACAGTGAACAAAGGCTAATGCTTATGGCTCTTAGAAACCCTACCAGATAATCCTGCTTGCACACTTATTCCATTTATTTTTAGGGTTGTCTAAGCACAGCTGGTTGTGGATAGACATCACAATGTAAACAAAATGGTCATCCACGATCCCCTCCCCTCTTGAAATTAGTTGATGCCTAATTTTCATGAGTTAATGAGTTCAATCAACCTGATTTTGCCAACAAAAATGGTGAAATACCAGCATATAGAAGCATAAAATAAACATTATTGGATTTTGTTTTAAAGTTTTCATAAAGTTCGATTTTTAAAATTTTCACCTAAGAGCTACTACTGGACTATAGTAATGAGACTCAAATTGATCAGTCACTTTCCCATTAAAGCAATTTCTTCAATGCAGTGGAAGGAGTTCATTAAATAATACTGTTTCCTTATAGAGTGAATCAAGGAGATATTTTCATTTTTGCAGACAGCTAAGGTTCATATTTTAGTGGCCCTCATGAGAAATAAAATATTTTAAAAGTTACATGTGCTTGTTCATTAATTCAATTAAGATTAGTCACAACCATTTTCTGCAACATGTCTGCCGGAAAATAGAATAAATTCAAATAAAGTGTCAGAGCTTTAAAATGTTTACTGTTCACTCAAAAATTGTTCCTTTTATGTTTTCGATGTTGTGACAGAGTTAAGAGGTGATTTGTTCACGGGCATTTCTTTCGTATTAGCAACAAACCAGGTTACATATAATGGGTATGAGATTTTGTCTCTCCTTAAATCCTGGTACTAGCGTCTACAACACTTAAAGCTATCCTATGATTGGTTCTTTTCCCCTTTTCAGCCAGATCTTTACAACTTTCCCTTGCCCATACAGGCTTTGCTTCCTATTGTCAAATGAAGTGGGTGGGGATGTTTTAATAAGCGTTATCGAGTTGTCTGATTCCTTATCAGTGGCGACCTTTAGGGAAGCAACAAGATTGAAAATACTCAAATTAGATGAGCTATTCAGTCTATGATAGATGAATTTTCTCTTCTCTTGTTCTTGGAATTTTAAGAAATGGATCTTAGAATTTAGAAGTAGAGTGAGGTGAGGAAGATTTGAATGAAAGAAAATTTTGTTGATAAACACCAATCTTGGTGACATTGAATAGAAAAGAAAATTAACCGCCTACAAATTGGCAAGATTACCCTGGCTCACCGTGGAATATGTTGATTTACAGGGCCGCGGGCATCCACCTATACTTTGGTGGCAATTTAGGAGATTGACAAAGGGTGTTACTTTAGCCCTCATGCGATGTGATGTTGTGTTTCTGATATTTCGAAGTGTTATATAGTAAGTTCACTCAGTTAAAAGATTTTAGAATGAATTTGTAATCTCTGATCTGAAAGTCATCATAAGGTGCAAGAGCCAACTTCAAATAAAGCCAGAGGTAAAATGATAGAATTTTCTCTTAAGATGACTGAAAAAGAAAAATTTCACATATTGATAGGAAAAGATAAAAGAACTACTGTGTCTGGGCATGCAGTGTGGCTCTTGTTACAGAGCTGTTTAGAATAACAATACAATTTAGTAAAATCTCTTATCAAATAAATATTGAAAACAAAGACTAGAATAAAAGATTAAAAACTGATACATTTTGTAAAAATAAACAAATAAACAAAGGAAATGCTTTTAAGGGCCAAGGTGCAAGAATTAATTCATACATTTAAAACAGACATTTCAAAGCATTGTTACAAGAACTTTCAGTTAAGATATGAGTTTCATTTAAAAATTAATACTTTTTCTTCAAGTCAAAGATTCATAAAGTATTTGATATAAAAGTGTTTCATAATATTTTCATTAGAATACATGAATAATTAAGTTTACCTTAATTTGACGTATAGATTATTCAACCTTTGAAGCGTGTTCAATTAAGTTAAAATTATTTTTAAATCTCACTTTGATAATGTGCCCAATCGCAAGGGCACGATAGCTATGTAGCGAGTAGAATTCCTTCATTAGCTGGGATTGAGTTTAATGAGTTGGTCTTGTTCAATCAGCGGCCGGCTAATTAAGCCTGTAGTTCTAAATCCTGATGTTGGGTGTGGTGTGGAAGTTTGGTAAGTGGATTACTGCCCCTCATTTGCTTGACCGTAATTCAGGAAATTACATGAGAGTCCGTCATAACCTTCCTATTGTTTCAAGTAAGAATGTTGGTAAATCATCAAATCAAAATATTTAAGGTATGTTGAATGGTATTACATTAAAGGATGTTAATTTAAAAATAACATGTTAATAAGTAATGTTCAAAGTATTGTTCTTAACTTTTCCTTCTTTTTTTTATATTTAATGAGATTTTGTTTGAGAACATGAGCATTACTTTAATTATAGGTTCAATATTCAATTAGAGGTGTGCAAATATGACTCACCGATGAGAATCTGCACATAGCGATGTGATTGACACACTATATGTTATTTATATAGCTTAGTATATATATAAGAAGCTAATTATTCCAGTATCTTGAGTGTATGGTAGCTGTAACTTTCTTTATTATTTTGTTTGTTTGAAAATGTTAATTTACATATTACGAGCTACTAAGTTAATAACTCCGCATTTGAAGAAGGTTTGTAGATACTCAAATAACTCGTAGGACACAGAATTCAGAAAAAATCATTGTAATGTATGATGCGTGCCAAAATATTAGGATCTTTCTTCATAGATATTGATTACTGACTAAAATCAGTAACCGCTTACTATCTCCCCTTTGTAACTAGAAACTAACTACATATGCGTGAACTCGAACTTAACATTAGGGGAAAGAATTTCCTCAATCTTAAGAACCCGATCTGGAAAGGAAATTTGGCTTAGAATGCATAGTTCCTAAAAGGTTAGTCACTTCAAGCTGTGGTAATAAAATCAAAAACTGTAACACTTAAATTACAGATAATAAACATATCATAGGATTACAAAAATTATGCAATATCTTTAAAATTGATAAATAAATAAAACATACAATTTAACACATTGTACAGACAGTTATAAAATGTGAGTGGAACTAACAAAATCATAATTTTTTAACTTCGGGGGACTTTTCTTTTGAAATATTTATAGAGCAATATCCTAGAAGATGTAACAACTAAAAAAACACTTATTTTTTGGACAGGTATGATTGTCCTTCATATTTATCATGCAGTTAAATCACATATGAAAATGCCAATTATAACCACTATTACTATTTAGAACTCTGTTGCAAAAAAAACCTAACCTGAACTAAAAAAAAAAAAAAAAAACTATAATTTTCTCCAAAGCAAAGACAAAAATAATTTTAAAAATAAACTAATTAAATGTTGTTCTGAACAAATTCTTGGTGGAAATTTGGACATTAAACAAGTCTATCTCTGTATCCCTTGTATCTTATGTTCCATTCTTTAAATTTTCTACATCCTATACAATGTAAAAAATAAGTTTTCCTTTCATTATTATTGGGAGTTGGAATTTTTTTCAGAAAAGTGTTGAAATTCAGAAGTTTCAACTTATTGGGTGTTTTTGCTTGATAAACCTGTTTCACTAATAACTGTAGGGTTCATAATTTTTGGACAGCCTCCTAAACATTTTATTACTAAATCTTTATTTCATGTTATTTCTATTGGAACTAGAAACAAACATTCTATAAGGCTCTGCCTGAAACTTACAATTTTTTCTTTTTCCTTCTCTTCTTCCTTTTCCTAGCACAGTTTCTTGCATATGAAGGAAGAATTCCAATTGCATGGGTCCAACAAATGAAAAATGACCCTTTTAAACCATCATACAGTTACATGATGATGAGTAGTAGTGACACAGTCAATATATACCTTCTTTAAATCTTAATCTCAAATATTCCTTATTTTAACACTGACAAGTATCCTGATTGTACAGTTTAATTATATTTTCATGCATTTAAACATAATATTTTGACTGCTCAAGCTGTTGTTTATTTATTAAGGAAAATAGTTAGGTCAGTTCCTACCATCATTACTTAAAGACAGGATAAATATTCGACTGCTATTACCATAAAAAAAAACTTAAATGTGTTAAATTAGATGTCAAACAGAAGAAATTAACTGCATAATAATTCACATGTCAATAACCATGTGTATATAGAAAACTTTTACCAATATATTAAAGTTTGAGCAAATTATTTAAAACAGGAACATATTAACTTTTTTTATATACTCTTTCAGAATTGATATTATCCAATAAAAGTCAGATGCTTGAACATTTGTTAAGACATGAAATGCTTTGAAATAATTTACAGAATTATATAATAAATGGCTCTAACGAAAAACAAAATATCTACTTACGCACTAGTAATTGCTCGATATCTTTCTTGACCTGCTGTATCCCATATTTGAGCTTTCACTGTTTTCCCATCCACTTGGATACTTCGAGTAGCAAATTCAACACCAATAGTACTTTTACTCTCTAAACTGAATTCATTTCTTGTGAAACGAGACAACAAATTTGTCTTCCCCACACCAGAGTCACCAATCAAAACAACTAGAATATTTCATTAGGCACTATATATTAAATGTAAAGTTCATATAAATATTAAACATTACAAAGTGCTACATATTTACACACACAGAAACTAAAATTATATTAGAGATCTTATTTGATACATGGTTTCATTCATGTGCTGTACTTTTACTATAAAAGGTGACACTTCAAAGAGAAAATACAAGTTCCTTATACTTCAAAATAGTTGTTTCCTATTGATACATGAGAATTTTCCAAAATAATTAATAGTCATTATATTTTTTTCATAATTTCCTTAAATTTGATTAACTTAATTAGTACAATCTGAACTCCATAATTATAGGCATAAATTACTTTGTATCTTTAGTATTATCTTTGTATGTACTAAGAACCATTATAACTAAATTTCCTCCATAAGATGCAATCAGTAAAAACAATGAATTTTTGCACAAGGTCAATTATCTCTCATTTTTCAACAAACGTCATTATAAATTGACCGAATTTAAGTGAACAAATAATAATTAAAAGAACAATCATTTAAGAACAATTTAAAATTAAGAAAATTGTTATTTTCACAACAGTAACAATAAACACTCACCTTTAAATAAATAATCGTACTCATCATCCTTGGTAACCATTGTTATATTACTACGTCAAGAAGTAATGTTTCGGATCAAAAATAAACAAAGGAGTGTCAGAAATTGAATTTTAAAGGCAAACAGTGAAAATTGACACACGAATCTATATATTATCCTCCAGAAGAGCTAATCACTTGGGTGTTAAGTCAGCAGTTCAAAAATTAGTTTTTCAATTATGACACCACGATCTGGGCGTTTTGCAGGTGTTCAACGAGCGATACGATAACCGTGCGCTGTCGTAAACGTTTTCCGGCGGTTTATACAATTAAGATAACTGAAAATACATAGCAATTTTCTGACTTGATTCCACAACTTCGTAGAACACCCACAATAGACAAAAGTTTCCGGTTTCACTAGTGAAGTCAACTAATCATAGCATGTATAATAAAAAATTGTGAAATCTACAGCGCATTAAGTCACTTATCAATATGGCTGCTCCCTAGAATTACTTAATGCCACCTCCTAAATTCAGTGTCTCAAAGTAACAAATTAGAGTTAATTAAAGTTTTAATAAGAAAATTCAAAGAATAAAAGCTGGCAGACAATTTAAATATTAATAGCCATTTCTGAGAAATAAAAATTAATAGATTTATAAAATATCTATATATCCTTATAACTTATGGTTATATCTAACAATCCCAGTAGGAGGCGCTTTGTACGTTAAGCGGACTATGTTGGCACTTTCTCATGACAATCGCTTCCCTTTTCAAAGCATTTAAAAAATATTTAGCATCTTTGCTTAATTTATATAACAATTGACAACTTTACAGGAGCACATGAGCTTCTCAGCTCTTAATCTCCGTGTCTTATATTTTCTGCATTATTCGGTTTTTCCTCTTAATTTGCAGTTTATTTTCAATTCTCAATACCAATTACATTCATCAATACCAACTTTAAAAAATATCTAAAGGAATGACTGTTTTTCAGTTTCAAAACATTTCGTAAGCAAGAAAAAATTTACATTTATGAAAATTAAAAGAAATATCACATAACAATCAAATGGTTAGCGAGCGCCAGTCATTATGACACTTTGCTCAATCTAATTATATATATATATATATACATGAAATTTGTTAAAAGGTTAACTAAGCATATAAAAACGTGTATTAAACACACAGGATTTATCATGCAATAGAAAAAATAGAAGATATGATATATATAAAGGATGAGATTTGAGAAGACATGAGATATAAACAGGATATAGAATGTAAGAGATGTATGCAGGATGAGATTTTTTTAAATCTGTTTTTATTAATTATCTGTTTTAAATTTATTAAATCACTTTCGCCTCCGTTAACGTTTCTATCTTCACACATGCTTGGTAGTTCTCGAGTACTTTTTGTTAGTTAGTATCCTTTTTTTATAAAAAAATTTATTAAGTGTAAGTAGATTACACTTATATCATCTTTTTTTAAAAAAAATTGTTTCTAATTTAATTTTACAGTTAAATTAATTTTAAAAATTTTAAAGCTCTTTTATTATTATGACGAGGAGTTTAATGTAATTATAAATGAAGGGAAAAGGTGGATAGCGAAGCTTTTATGTAGACTGTTTAATTACATACGCTTTAATATAAATTTAGCTTGATCTATGAGGGAGGAACTGCTCATGAGAATGAAGAGGTTAAGTATGTTGGGGGAGAGAGGAAGCAGTGGGTGATGGTGGTTTGATTACAGTTGGGTTAGGATAAATCGAAAGTGTTTCAGTTGGAATGCTTATGGTTATGGGGGAATAAGGTGAAAGCAATTATTGCAAGTTTGACATAGTAAAAAAAAATATCAATTAAGCATATTAAAGCACTTGATGTTCATTGTTGCCTATATAATCTAATATATATTACTGTACACAATGACGGATTTAGCTTTTGAACCGCACCTTCTAAAAGTTAAAATATGCGCCATAAAATCATTTTTTAATAAAAAAAAAGATTCTTTTTTGTTTCCTTATTTTTAACGAACATAAAAAAAAAAAAAAAAAAAGTTTAACTCTGATGATTTTTTACTAAATTTTAGATCAGATAATTCTGTAAATACTAATTCAAAAATATCTAAACTAATACTGCGATACTCTGTTCCTAATATAGCAAAGTCTGACAATCTTGCTTGAGATGCTATTTGCAAATAGCTCTTGATTATGTTCACTATGGAAAATTTATGTTCCCCTGATCTAATACTTATTGAAAAAGTTAGTAAAATTCTTAGAGCAAAATTACTTTTTGTTATCAATTTCAAACTTCTACAGGTGGTAAATCTTTTCTCAATAGAAAACGCATGCTGTGTATTTCATTTATTTCTGTAACTCCAGTGATAATAGCCTGATTGGGTGCGGCCGCTCGAAACACTTCAAATTAAGCGGAATTCTTCGCCTCACGTAGTACTGTTATGTAAATAAAGTAATGTTTTGTTTAAAGCTTCTCTATATCGATCCTAAGCCCTTCTAAAATTTTAAATATCACCACAATAATTTAATTGATAAATCATCGTGATGATTGATAAATCATCGTGTCTAAAACCTAGGATCTTGTCACAGCTTTAAATACTTTCATCGTGAAACTTTCTGAAACTCCAGCTAAAATGCAACCGGAAGCAAAGGCACAATATCTTCTCCAGACTCAACCGTTAACGTTTAACACTCATGATGAGAGTGCAGAATTGATTAATGAATAAACTGAACGTTTAGAAAATTTCTTCAAATTAAAACGAATTATGTACTAGAACATTGAACGCTGCTGATGTGAAACTGTTCTTTTGAATTTCTCTCCATTATCATTGTTCCTGGCTTACCTGTTACATAGAGGAAGACTTATACTAAAATACTTCAACTCCTAAAATAACATTTGTATAAACAAGTCAACATAATCACAGAAAAGCATGAGTTTCTCTGTAATACTTAGCAACCAGGTGAATCAATTTAAACTTGTATTATTGTTCTTAAAGAGTTACAAATTTTAAATGTAGTTGTGAAAATATTGAATGTGCAAAACCATTACATACCTTGATGCTTCCGTAATTCATTCGTTAATTATTTGATGTTGACATTAAAGAAAATATTCTACAGCAGATTAATTTAACTCATTAAAAAAACACACAAACTATAGCCTAGGGCAGGGGTCGGCAACCTGCTGCTCGCGAGACGCATGTGGCTCTTTTGATATAAAGTTGCGCCTCTGCAGTTCCATACGAAAAAATTAATAATTCATGATCAAAATCCTTAAAAAATAAGAAAATATTTTTTTTTAAGTATCTAATATCTCAATAGCTTCTATTTTCATATACCTTAATTACAAATCGCTACGCTTGACAAGACCGTATGCGATAAATTTGAACTATTGTTTTGTTTTTAGAAATGATACTCCGTGACTATGTTTATCTTTCAGCCAATTACATTCCATTTAAGTCTCCCCAAAACAGCCACCGACTAGAGTTTAGACAACATGTCTAGACTATAGGCGTGTTGTCAGTCAGTCATCCTCGGATAGCGCGGTAAACGTTACAATGCATGTGTGTTAATTTAATCGCTTGCGTTTTTTGTGTGTCTATTCGCTTGTTGTTTCAAGAAGAATACGATTTAGAAGGGAATTATCTTTTCAAAGGTAAGCACGCGTATAATATAATAAAACCAGTAAGAGAATTTGATGAAATATCTGAGGATCGTATTAACGAAATAATAATGGTAAATAAATTGTTTTCTATTTTAGATAGCCCAGTATATAAAATTTTAAAAAATAATTTTTTCAACACCGCCACCAGTATGGCATTTAGTAAAAAAGAGAGAGGAATTGAAGAAGAAAACCGAGAATTCAAACAGGATTGGACGGAGTCGTTTGCATTCATGTGCAACACAGATGGCCTTCTGACTAGTCTCATTTGCCCCGAAAAACTCACCCACAATAAGAAGTCAAATTTTGAGAGACACTTCTCTACAAAACATACCTAGTTTGTTGGTAAATATCCAACCAGTGACGCACGAAAAAAAGCTGTTGAAGAGCTCCAAAAAAAAAAAAAAAAAAAAAAAACAGTAATGTTCCATGCTAAGTAACTGGGCGCAATCTTCCAATAATGTAAATCTGGCAAGCTTTGCAATATCATTAGAAATTGTAAAAAGAGGAACACTATTCACCGATTATGAGTACGTCAAAGATTGTTTTATGCGTGCATCTTAAGAACTGTTTCATGATTTTAAAAACAAAGCAAAAATCATGAAAAACATCAAATATTTGCCAATATCAACTTTTTAGTTGATATTGGCAAATAGTGATAGTGATACTAGCTAGAACTGCTAAAATGTCTTCAAATGTAACACATATGCAAGTGTAAAACATTGAACTAGCTTCTGCCTTAACATTTGCTACAGAAGAGTCTAGCGACATAAATGGCACGGAACAAGCTACCCTTTTCGTCAGGTATATGTAGTCCCAAGGTCCAAAAGAAGAGCTACTAGGATTGCTACTTTTCTCACTGAAATCGTGAAGAAGATATTTAAAATGCTGTGTAAAGATGCCAGGAAGACAATTGAATCGATATAAATAAAATCATTTCATAGCAACTGATGGAGCTAGCAGTAATACAGGATTACATAGAGGGGTAACATCAATTCTTCAGAAAAAAATAAACCACGAAATTCTAAATTTTACATAATTCATCAAGAAGCGCTTTCGGCCCAAACATTTCCGGCCGAAATGGTTGAGGTCATGAACTTGATAATTAAGATTATTAACAGCATCTTGGCAAAAGCACTCTACCATCGCCAGTTTAAAGATTTCCTTGAAGAAATAGATAGCCAGTTTTCTGACCTAATTTTGCACAGTAAAGTGCGATGGCTTTCCAGAGTTAACGTATTTCAACGTTTTGCTTTGTGCTTGAGTGAAATAAAAACATTCCTCGATGAAAAAATCATTGAACACTCCGAATTGGAAGAAGATAAATGGCTGCAAAAATTCAACTTCATGGTAGATAACACAATGAAACTAAATGAATTTAATCTAAAACTGCAAGGAACAGGCAATCCAGGCTACGCCTTGCTTGAAAAAGTAATTTGCTTCGAAAAAAATTACTTCTTTTTGTTAAAGGCATGGAGAGTGGTAAATTTAAAAATCTGAATCAATATCACTATGAGACCAATGCAACTATTGACACGAATTATTTCAGCATGGCTTTAAAAAACACGAAGGATGGATTCGCTGAGAGATTCGAGCAATTCAAAACTAACAAAAGTACTCTCGCGTTCATAGTAAAACTTCTCAACACAAATACAACTTAGATCAAAATTTTGATCAATTGAGCCATTTGGAATTGTTGCTGGATCGCTTTCAAATGCAATTGCTGAATTTGAAACCACAGACTTGTGCAGTGGCAAGTTCACAGAACTCAAGAGCAAATTGGAAGAGTTGGAGGTCCAGAAATGCATGCATATCGTGCAGCACAAATGGTAAGCTATAAAAAAAATTCCGCGAGTTTAGACCCTCATATTCGGCGCATGGAATGGTCTTCCAGAATTCTATAGCGAAGTGAAGAAGGTGGCATATGGAGTGCTGAAGATCTTCGGGTCGACATATTAGTGTGAGCATGCGTTATCTTGAATGAATATAATAAAAAGTAAAGTTAGAAGTCAACTAACAAATAGAAATCTAAAGTCGCACTGGAAACTTAAAACAAGTTATAAGTCAGATTTAATCAAACTTTAAAAAAGCATGCAAAGCCAATGCTCCCATTGATGTAACTATCTATAAATGTGTTTTTATATGAATAAATATTATTCCGTATTTAAAGTCATTTATTTTAATTCAAAAATCATATATATATATATATACAAATACTATAACATTAAATCGAAAAGTTTTAGTGGCTCTTTAAAAACTGGAAAATTTTGTAAATTGTAACTTTTGGCTCTTCCGTTTCAATAGGTTGCACTGGAGTTTCAAAAATGGAAAATAAAGAAATCTATGAGAGTAATTCCTTTTCAACACCGCAAATAAAATTTAAAATTTTAATATATCAAACGAAGTGCATTGTTTTCAATTTAATTCAAAATAACGAAAAGGCGATAGAATAAGTTATTTTTATGGTAAGCGTAGAACTAAATGATTTTACAATTAAACAGAAAATGGTTGAAAACAAAACACACTATTGAAAAGTAAAATTTTTATAAGATTAACGACCTTTAAGTACCTTTCGTCCGTAGGTACGAAATTGATCTATGAGTGATCAGACGTCAATAAGAAAAACATCGTGGGAGAAACTACCATATACATGGCGCTTGCCACTCTTTTAACTTTGGAACCGCTGCTGCTATATTCATAAAAGTGGTGTCTAGGTATAGTAAAGTAGCCATGCCCTACTGAATGAAATCACCTACGTCGCTACCTGGTAGAAAACTGCGGAATTAGCATTTCTATCTTGAAAACGAAACAAGATAGAGAAAAAAAAGTTGATTCACAAAGTTGTAGAGTATAATCGATTTAGTTCGAAAAGACACCTTTTGGACATTAAAGTGAAGAATAGAACAGTTGAAATGCGTACTTGTTTTTTCGTGATTTCCTACACTGCGACGTCACGAAACATGAACGGAAGAAGAAACGATTATCTTTCAGGCAAAACATGACACCTCGATGTGCCGAACGACGCTATGCACGGTGCAACTTTGTCATGTATCAGATGCAGGCCCAGCCAACATTCTTGACATATATAGCATGGACGAATGATGCGTGCTTTTCACGGAATGGCATGTACAATAGACAAAGCACCCATTACTAGACGATAGAAAGATATTTTACCGACGTTCAACATCAAATACGATTTGTTATTAACTTTTGGTGTGCAATTCACAATACTGAAGCTGATCTGTCCAATATTTTATGATGGCACGTTAACGGGTGCACTATACTTACATTTGCTACAGAACGTAATACCCGATTTTGGGGGAAATCAGTCGTTATTTAATCTATGGTTTCAACATGATGGAGAGACTGCTTACAAGGAATCTGTACTGAAGCAGTACTTCATCAAGGAATTCGGGAACTAAATAATTGGTATGGTGGGTTTCGAAGAGTTGTCTCTACGTTCATCTGATCTGACTCCACTAAACTTTTTTCTGTGGGTATATTTGAAACAGCAGGCGTATGCGATCCCTCACAAACATTGCATGATCTTAAACGATGCATTACGGACGCTTGTGACAACGTGTCACACTCTTTGCTCCAATGTGTTCAACAGGACATTCAAACGATTATCCAAATATGCATTGCAGCGGACGGTGAGAAGTTTGGACTTCTCAAATAAAGGTATATTGTAATAACTAGTGTTTTTTTTTTCTTTCTTTCTCCGATCGTTTTGTCTCATCATAATATAGAAAATCACGAAAAAACGATTACGCGTTTTAACTGTTCTATTCTTCGCTTTAATGTCCACGAGGTGTCTTTTCGAACTCTATAACTTTGTGAATCACTTTTTTTCCCTATCTCGTTTGGTTTTCGAGATAGGAATGCTAATTCTGCAATTTTCTACCAAGTGGCGACATAGGTGATTTCATTCAGTAGCGCATGGCTATTTTACTATACCTAAACACCACTTTTATGAATATAGCAGCAACCGTTTTGAAGTTAAGAGGGTGGCAAGAGACTTTAATGGGCACCCTGTATACGGATTCATAGAAATCGTACTACATAACAAATCTAGAAAAGGAAGGGTGTTAATTACATCACTCCAAAAAATCACAGTTAGGGTTACATTAAATTCATAATCTAGTCTATCATAATTAGGAAATATTTTTCAATATCATTGCAAAAATAAGCTTCGCAGTTTGAAGTAAACATGGTAATAATAATTATCAGAAGTGGTATGAAAAAACAGGTTGCAATTATGAACTCGCGAGGCTATAAATAAAACTTACTATAAATTTGATGTATGTCCAGTTACATCTGTGTATGCCAAAATAATTGTTGGCGATATTTTAATAAATGAAATTTATACCATCCATCTCTCTTCCAGTCTGCATTTAAAAATTTCCTTTAAGTTCAAAACTATAGAAGCTCATACTCAGTATACTTGTACAAACAACTTTGGAAAATCAATGGAGAAGGAAAAAATCTGGAGTAATAGAGTCTGTAAAACAGACTTTTTGAAAAAAGTAGAATCGATCACTCTCTGAATGAATCAACTAAAACAAGGGCTGACCTCATGAGGTTTGCATACTAGTCCAAAGAACTTCTCGTACTGGCAGAACAGTAATCGACGCTATTTTCATCGAGCCGTGGGCTCGAGCCCAGATGCCACAAAAGGCAGGGGGGGGATGCACGTTAACTCTGGTCAAAAGGTGAGTAAATTTGGAGATCGAGGTTCCAGGTCAGATGCCGCCCTCGTCATTTGACAGAGGCTCAAAATTACGAAGTCCGTCGCCAATAGCTCTCGTGTTGCTTCTCAGTGTGTTGTTAATAAACAATTACATTTTTTACAGTATTACTAGTAAATGATTTCTTTTCCAAATCTCAGATGTCTTCCTATGTCTATATTTCAAAATAAGAATTCTGTGTTATCCCTCGAAGCGAAGTTTTCAAAAAGTGTAATTCATGATTGGATTTAATCATACAGTACACACACACACAAAAAAAAAAAAAAAAAGACAGTAAATTTTTTTTGCATAAGTCAGCACGAATTTTTGTAATTAATTACATACATTTCATCCCGTGGATTTTTTAAAGAATTTTAGTTTTTAGCAAAACATATGTAATCATGTAAATGACACCCCTATGAAAAGTGTACCCATGTGATCTGTAATTTTCTAGTAATATTTCTACCATCAGAAGCAATTGAAAACATAGCCATGTCTACTATTTGTTGTCTTTTATTTTATCTCAAACAATAGTGATGCTATCAAACGATCTCTTATGGTGAATCTCACCCCTATGCACCCACCTATATATACAGAATTAACACACCACACCATTGACCAATCACAGAGCGCGCTCTCACTGCGACCAGACTGAACAAGTAAGCAGGAATCCAATAGACTACTGCTGCAATATCTTAAGCCTAAACTCATGAATTTCAACCATCTTCTCTTTTGGATTAATTTTAACAACACTAGTATACTAGTGACATTCTAATATTAATAATATATATTCAGCATATTTTTCAAAATTAATTTAATATTTTCCAAAAAGCTATTGCACTGTTATTTTATTTTATTATCTTAATATCTGAATCTTAACTTCTGGGCAAGTGTAAAACCAAAATTCAGTCTCACCTCAAATAATAGCCAATTCACAGGGGATTAACCTTTAGAACTCGGCCGATTCTAAGTCAAAATATCCTTTCCAGTCGGCGCTTTTAAGATTGAGGAAATTTTTTCTTTCCCCACTGTTAAGTTCAGGTTCACGACATGATTAGTTTTCTAGTTACAAAGGGGAGATAGTAAGGGTTGCCGGTTTTGGTCAGTAATCATGATTGAGCGAAAGAAGATCTAATATTTGGCGGCGCCATCATATCATAATGATTTTCTGAATTCCTGGTTCCCATTATTAATTGACTTCTAAACTTTCAAATGCATATTTATCATAACTAGAGTCGTGTGTGCGTAAATTAACATTTTCAAACAAAACAAATATACAAAAGAAAGCGACAACTATGCCATATACTATAAGATATTTTCTAAAAAACTATCTTCCATAGAGTCACTCTCTCCCCCTCAACTAAACAACAGAATTATATTCTAATAATATTTCATGGAATTTACAGATGTTAAATATCTTAGACTACCCAGGATTCTAAATTTACCTTCAAAAAGCACGTTAAATGGCTGACAAATCTTGGAAATTTCTACAAATGTATCCTCTTAATTAGCTATTTTTACCCACCTCTCTCACCCCAACAAAATTCTCTTACAACATAAACAATTACTTACCCTATATCCTCTTTTGGGGTCCACCTCTCAAAAATTGCAAACTGCCCCAAAATTAAATTCTTTGAATTGTTGTTCCACCCCATTCCATCTGCAATTCGGTTACTAATAGGTCCTTATGATCCATTTCATACCTTGTCTGTAAATTTTATATTGCCCTTTCCTCAATCAACAATGAGACCATTACTGCTTGCACGTGCTGCCATTATTCCCTTATCAATATCAAACCAATACTGCAATAATTGTTACAATCTTTATTTTATTTCCCTTTTCGCAAATGACAACGTTGGCTTTTTTTTTTTGAAAAATATCCTGAATTACGGACAATAAAACGGAATCGTAAAAAGGGCAAGGGAAAGTTAATAAAAGGGTCTGCTGTAATGGAAAAAAAGGAAAGAACTGTCTATAGATGAAACTGCAGTACGGGCGGTTGTACCAAGGAGGCCGAAGCGAGAACAAAAGATTTGGTACGACATATGTACCGCCGATGTTTAACCTTTTGAAGACGGCGGGTTTTGTGAGGAAAAGGCCCTTAAAGACGGCGCCTTAGGCGATGTTTACTTCCCCCTTTTTTATCGCTCATGGATGGCACCATACATAGGCATACAAAAGAAGCAAGATAATTGCTGCTGTCCGCAGTCAATGGGGATGTTCGCGGCTTAGAAAGTCCCTAAATACAAAGAGTCTCCCTTTCTTAGGGAAACATATTTTCTTGGAGATCTCAATTACAATTTCAGTACAAGAAAATTTGAGAAATTTATTTATTTTATTTTTTTAAAAAAGAAATTATTTCCTAACAATTTAAGCTGCTTTTCACCTAGATTTCCTTTTTCAATATTATTAAGAGCATTGAGAGAAATAGCACAAAACAATGATGATAATATAAAACATTGCATAAAAAAATGAAACGCTTATTTCATTGTAGACAAAGGTACACACAATAAACTAACCAAATTTAATTGATATTATTCAAATAAAATTTATTTATATTTTGATTTTCAGTAAATTTTTTTAAAATAGATATAAAATATTTTAAATTTATTTTTAATTCTTTTAAATGCAGGAATTTGATACACACCTGGTGTTAAAACTTAAAATAATCAAATTAGAAATAAGAAGAAAATAATATGATACTTCATAAATTGCACGTAATTATAATCAGTAATACAAAATAAAATAAAAAGCAAAATTGCTGATCCTATCTCTTGATGTTATAATGTAAAATTCAGACTTTCTCAAATCGATAATGAAGTAAGTTTAAAAGCTCTTATAAGTATTCACAGCATTTGTATAACAATAGACATATCATCATAAATAAACTATGCTCTTTTGGAAACTTCATTATTACTTAATTTATAATTGTTTTTCTCTTTTAGAACATGCCAGAGAAATCTTAAAAATTTAAACACTCTTAAGAATTTTCTTATATATCTTCCATGAAGGAATGATACATTTGATGTATAATTGTCCTTTTTTATTGTTCCATAATCCATTATACTGTGATACATTAATATTTATAATATTGAATGAATCCTAAGATTAAGTCTAAATTTTATTAACAAGCATTTTTCAAAAATGAAAACTTTATTTTTCTTTGATCTAATTCTTCCTATATATGCTGAAAATTATGATAAAATATTCACTATGGCAAATAAATGAGATGAATAAAAAGCAAAACCATTAAAAAAAAAGGTGTTTCGCATTATGTTCTAAAATGTGAGTATCCTAAGGCTATAAATGTTGGCCTTTGTTAAATAGTGCCACATTGTAGTTTCCACATGTTTTGACGGTTAGGTCAAACAAAAGGTGACGATTAGGTGTTCCAACATGTAGCAGAGCTGATACGCATTAAATCAAAATCCTTACGTTGCCGCGGTGTGGAAATTAGAAGTGGACGCTCTAGCTCGGCTATCGTTCTCGTTACTTGTTTAAATTATGAGGTCCGTCTTATTACTTTGTCCCTTATGTTACTTGTAAATGAAATATTAATAATTTATCAGTTTACCTACGTGTTCCTAAAAATAAATTCTTTAAATGCACATAAGAAATTTAAAATTATTTTTTTCCCAATAGTAATAAATGTTTCAATTAGTAAAAAAGAGGAAATGCTTTGAATTTTTAGAATACTTCTAGTAAAACGCAAACAATAAGCTGATATCGAAGACAAAATATTATGACTGCAAACATTTTTAAGTTGCCGAGGAGCTTCATGTATCTCGGTAATCTTGTTTATATAAAAGGAATATATGATTCTTATTTGTACTTAATTGTTTTGCAAGTAATGACAACATACTGGAGCTTCTTACCTTTTTTTCACTTTTCGTACAAAAAGTTATATTCTTAACCTTTAGATAATCCTTACTTTTTATTTAAAATTTCAAAAGAATTGCATAATATTATTTTAATTCTAAGATTACTGCTCTGATTTTTGTGCGATAATATACTGATTTTTGTGTGTGATTTTGTGCATATGATAGAGCCAAAGCCAATACATTCCTACGAAGACAACTCTTTCGATCAACATTCAAAATAATTACAAAAACCTTTCCTTCTCAACGCACAGACTCCTCAATCGGTTTAGAAAAAACTGACAACAATTTTTCTTTACTTTCTTCAAAACGAAGGAAAACTTTAGCTTCAAATATCGTTTCCCCCCCCCCCACTTCGTCTGGACAGTCCCCTAAGTGACTGGGTCCTTTTTACATTATCTCTCAAAATCTAACACAATATCAGTTCACTGAACGGTTATTTTCAGTTTCCCGATAACGTTCGCAAAGTAGAAGGCCTTCTTTTAAGTTCGTCGGCATAGTTTCTATTTATCCTATGTCCGACAATGTAACAGAAAAGGAAATCACTTTCTAAAGCTTTATTACGGCAATAAGAGGAAGAACCACGGAAGAATAGTTTTCCGGCTACATGAAAGCAACCTTGAAGATTTACAAGAAGGCAGATGTGCATTTCTAAGTTTTATTACACCCAAAAGGCATATGATAATCAATAATGACCAAAACCTGAAAGAATCAACAATAATCAAGAGGGAGAAGCATTCTTTGTCGATATGAAAGCTTTTACAACTTGTTTTTCATGCTCATTTACAAGAGCCATTTGATTCTCTATTCAGAATTTCAAACGTTCGGGTGCCTTAGAACGCACCCGAACATTCCTTTCTTTGTACTATCGTACATAAAAAGTGTGACTCATGAATAAATAGGCGAGAAAAAAAAAAGAAAACGAACAAATTTTTTTTATTTCAATGTAACTATCAGTTAGATTCTGATTACATTTATTTTTCAAATATATTTTAGAGTATTTTGCAAATTTTATCGTAATTATTATTATTAAAGAAACTTATTATATTTTTTTTTTTAAAAAAAAACTTCTTTTAAGTTTCGAAAAATCAGGAAATCCAACACTGTAGAACTTTTAAAGTATAATATATAACAAAAGCAAAAATTTTATTCTTGCTTCTAAGGTTTTTGTATAAATCGGGGAATTTTTCTTATGCTAAAGAATTTGTAATATTCGTCTCCTACAAATTTGAAAGAAAAAATATCGGAATTAATAGTTTTTGTTTCGAAGACTCAACTTTTATACATCAATTGTCATAATAAAAAAATGTCGGAAATAGTTTCTTGCTTTTATAAATTCGAAAGACTACAATGCACAGTTTTAAAAATCTATAACAAATATTTTTGTAATTTTTTTTGGTTGCAAATATTTTTTTCTTTTTTTGTTGTTTATACACGATTAAAAAAAAGTGTTTTTTTTTTTTTTTTTTATTTTTAGATAAAAAATTATTAAAAACTGTTTTTCAATAAGCATAACTTAAGATAACAATAAAAATATGCTTCTGTACAGCAATACATTGTGTAATTATGCACAAATTTTCATCAAAAACAGAATGCAAAAATTGCTTCAAATTCTCCACAAATATATTTTAAGTAGTTTTACAGGTATAAAAGTTAATAAAAATGTAGAACTGAGGTATTTTTAAATCTGCAAAATGCATAGCAATACGTGTATTAGTAAAAAAACATTCATTATGAAAATATGTAATTATATTCTTTAGAATGAAAAAAATAAAATAAAAATCATAAAAAAAAATCACTACTTAAAGTTATAACCCTTTTTTGAATAAACTTTGGAAATAAAATTTTTGTGTAACATATATTTCTTAGTAATATTTATATATATTATTATTTGAATAATAAAGTAAAGTGGAACCTTTTAATAATAAAGTGGAACTAGAAATTAAAAATTTATTTCCAAATATTTAAATATTGTTTAAGTTCAACATATTAATCCAATAATTTCATTACAGTGGCTCCTTTTATCACATTATTTCCTGTAAAAGGTAAAGTTGTCGCTTTATGGGTTATTTGTGGGTCGTTCCAGTTTTTTTTTATTTTGTTCTTCGGAGACAACCTCATCATCAACCTCTGGACTCAAATTTAAAGATTGATCTAAATCATCTTCCTCATTTTCTAACTCACAATCAGAATCAGAATCATCAAAAATTTCGTCTCTAAATCAGCGAAAATATTCTGAATCTCTTCCGCGGTAAGTTCTCTTTTACGTTTAGGCATTTTTTTTTTTAAAAAAATCAAATTAATTTAAAATGAAATGATTAAGTAATCGAGATGACAAAATCACTTACAAAAATAACTATGCACTCACCGCTAGTGAGAATTTGAGTATGAAGGAAAAAAGAGGGATTTTTAGGTAAGGGTGAAAGAGGAAACTCCACCCCCCCTTCCTTCTGAATACAAAAGAAACCGGTCAAGCAGATGATGTTCCGGGGCTATAATAGGCCTCATGCTGATTCGAAAGCTGTTTACAGGGGAAAGCACGGCTTGGCCGCTACATCGGTCTGCGCCGGCTTTTAAGGGTATATTCCTTTTGGCCTGCAGATCGGCCAGCCGTACTCAAAAGGTTAAAGGTTAAAGCCCGAGAGGGTTATGTTCCCCGACAAAAATAGTCGGTTTGGTTATGGTGAACTTCAATACCTTACGATTTAATCTTTTATTTAGGTATGAATTTTCTTAGATATAGTCGGACCTGTTAATTGATGGTAGCGGGAGTCCATGGTTACTAAACCATGAATCTCAAAAGAATCGCAAGTTATAATAATAATATAAACTGAGCTAATATAAATTCCAACAAAGACATGAATTTTCTGAGTAACGTTTACACACCAACGACATTATTTTTAATTATTGCAGAAATCCTTTATTCAAGAAAAAAATTTATATAACTCTTAAAATTCTACCAATAAAAATAGCTGAACGTATAGCTACTCTCACTGACATCGAAGTCTTGAAAATATTCTCTTACAAAAAAGTACAAACTTGAGCATTTCACTTTTTGAGAAATAGTGATTCTTATCAAATCCAAGCATTCAAATCCAAAAATGATAAATGAAAAGTATTTAAGTGGTTGATCCTCTCGTAGCCCCAAACTTTCCAGCCATGCGTCTCAAAGACAACCTTTTGTTTATCCCCACTTAGTCAGAATTTTATCTTTTCTCTTTTATGACAAAACTCATTTTTCGCTCTTTTCAATCAAGGGACTTGCTACCCTTCGTTGCCTCCAGTTCTTGTCTCAAACATTCAGAGCATGGCGCAGATATATCACCACTTTTTTTTTGCCTTCTTTGTATCTTATTCTTGTTATTTTGCCACCGCTTTACTTGGATTACGATTTTTGGTTCTATGTTACCAAAACAATCGAAATGCAAGAGAAAATTAACTCTTACCTGTAAAGTCCCGGGTTCGATCTGTGTATGTTGCCGGAATGCATCTCTACATGTGAAAATATTGCACCATTCTGCTTTCTTTTCTACTAGATTTATTCTATTAAATTACAAGTTATATCAGTTATTTACAAGTTATATACAAAGACGTCGTTAATTTCACTAGAGATTGCTCGCCTAATCTAATCCGTACAAAACATGGTTACATAACTAACTTCTCCTTCCGCAGAGGAGCATGGGAAGAAGGGCTCTTCATAACGTCATCACTGCGCATGTCTGCGAAAAGGGTTACAAAAAAGAGCATGTGATGAGCGGGATTCCCAGCAACGATTGTGTTTGACCACTGTCGTTTTGTTTTAAAACTCTCAGTCTGAAACATTTCGGAATCGTTTTAAAGTTCCCCCTGCTCGCCAGGACTTTTGTTATCTTCTTTTCAGCTTTTGCTTCGTTGCCACGTTTCATCTAAGTTTAGGGACGGGTTTCAGTCCCTCGCCTCCTCTTTTTGGCTAAGGTCTTTGATTTTCGGATGCTTTTTAAGGTTACTCTTCCTGCATTTCTTTTGTTGATTGATTTCTTTTAGTTCCGATTTAGTAAAGGATTCCTAATCTACTTCTTATTGCTTGTTTTTAAGTGCGCAAGTACCATTTCAGTCATTTATTTCACATGTTTGTAATTTCCCTTATTCGGAATATTGGTTAGGCTATTGCAAATTGCAACTCCATGGTATGCTTATCCCACTTTATTTAAAATAGGAAGGGAAAAAATATATTAATGTACTCTCTTAACAGGAATTCTGACGTCATCTGAAAAAAAGATTAATTTAAATCTTATTAGAACGGAGCCACAGTAAAACCGCAAGTTAATGGGGTCAGAATATATTTAACATTTTTTAAAATTTTAATTGAATTTTTTTGGGCCTCGAAGCGGGATTTTTTTACTGAACGGGGTTCTAAGCTGCAATCTATAAAGATCACCATAAGCCCGAAGATGGTTTAGAAGATATGATAAAGTTGAGAAGCGTTTGGTAGTTCTGTAGCTACCTAACCAGTAGTAAGTAAGATTTTTCTTTCTTATCCTGTACACATATCCATTCTCTTAAGTAAGTTGATCTTTCTACAGTCTCCAGCTTATTTTTGCTGAACAATTCCACTTTCAGGTGCATTCTTAAGGCACTTTGACATATGTTGCTATGACATTTTGCCTTTTCCAACTGCTTGGCCTGGGTCAGGCGGTGTTAGACCGTGGCTCTTTTCATGGGCTTTTGTGGATCTTCAGACTTCTGCCTGTATGTTTTGTATTAATTGATTGGTGGTTTTACCGGATATAGTGCAATAAAGGTTCCTTTATATTCTGTTTTATAGCGTTTATAGCTAAATGGATAAGTAGTTTTGATTGAATTGCATTGAAACATATATACTAGAGGCGAAGAAATAACTTTTAATATAAAATGCAATTTAGAGTAATGTTTAACAGAACGTATGCTTAGGATCCTTTTCAAAATTCAAATTATTGTTGGGAAAAAAATTCAGAGCCTTTGGAGAGAATTCATATGTAGATCGTCCAAAAAGAGCTGAGCTAGTTGGCAGCTAGCTATACGGCAATTCTGTGACCCTTCCTGAACTTTGAGGAGGAAGTGTTACTTAAGTTATTTTTGAAAAGATAAGATCGTACTGTAGTTATAATTAGCTATAGAAAGTATATTCTTCTGTACAAAAGTGTAAAGATCTTCAATAAATAGTTAGTTTAAATAACTAAACGTGTGAATTACTTTAAGAGGAAACAATAATTAAAATAAATGATTAGTCGTTAGTATATCAATCATCACATCCTCCTCCACCAATTAGAGAAGAATATGGTCTCAATATTTTAGTGCAATCAGCCTGAAATCGGAACTAAGTGACAAATTGGCCTGTCTCCAAGTAACTGAATGGATAACACGTTACGATTATTGAAGTAACAATAATAAAATTGGTAAATGGAATATTTTCTTTACCTTATCTTGAATTTGGAATAAATTTATCATAATGAGTACGGAGAATATTATAATTAGGAAAATTGAAAGAAGACTTATTCGGAATTCAGTCACTAAATTAATTAACAAGTTTGTTGATGTACTTAATAATTATATTGATTGTAACCTATATGTAATTAAAGATTTTCACGTACTTCTTTTGGAGCACAAAGCAACATCGGAAGTTTTAGGTAAATGTTTTGCACATGTAACTAATCTAGATGATTTAGAGCCTGAAATTGAATATTCATTAGAATGCAATGATTAGATTGGTCTCTGTGGGTTGCAACATTAATAATAAAGCAATAATCATGAAAAAAAAATAATAAAAGAAATGCCTTTATCTGCAAAAGCAATGCAAGATTGGTCATCGAATATAACGGAGCAGCAATTCGAAGATATTAAGCTGGCTTCCACGATATCAATTTCAATTGAAGAGTCATTGAATACTAGTGACATTATACAAGTATCACTCTTTGGGTGATATATCTCGGCACAAGGTCCCAAAGAACTCATACGACTGCCACAAGGGTCACGTGGAGAAGATAATGCGAATGCCGTAGAAATATGTCTGGAATTGGAATACGACGTAATTAATTTAAATAAGATAATTTCTATTGCTATTGATGGAGCTAAAAGTATGAAGGAATAAGTAAAAGAACCATTTCAGTTTTTAAGAAGCAAAAAAATTAATCTTATAACTCTCATGTTTCACTTCATAATACATCAAGAAAGGCTTTACGCCCAAACATTTCCTAAAGAAATGGTTACAGAAATGAGCTTCGTTATCAAGGCAACTAACAATATCTTGGCTAAATCATTTTATCACCTCTAATTTAAGGTATTCTTGGACAAAATGGATAGTGAGTATATAAATTTAGTTCTGCACAATAAGGTTCGCTGGCTGATGAAAGACAACGTTCTGAAGCCCTTTACTCCACGTATAAAAATATATATAATTGTTCCTACACAAAGAAAAATATGCGTAACATTTCAGGAACTCAAGGAACACACATGTTTGCAAGAATTATATTTCATGATCTGTATTTCATCACGTCTTAATACTTTCAATGTATTGTCACAAGGAAAAGGAAATGTCACACATATGTTATTAGAGAAGAAAGAGTTATTTGAAAAATAAACTACAAATTTTCGCGATTATATTGTGAAAGATGAATTACTTCACTTCAAACGTTTAAAACAATATTGTGAAGAAAAACGCACTTGGTTTGATACGGATTATTTCAATATGGTTTTGAGAAAAATGTAGAACAGTTTTGGTGAAAGTTTTTAAGAATTCAGAGCAAATAACGCTACACTATCTTTCATTGTACGTCCTCTCAAAATAAAAATCAGCGATGCTGCTTCATTTCGGATGCAGTTAATAGATTATAGAATTTTAGAATAATAAATATGTAATAATTTTCTGAACGTTGTTTTTCATTTAAAAATACTTTACTTTTGTAATCGTCTTATAGACCGTGAATCCACGTCTACATACACATATGTACATATGAACTATCCAATGTAGCCTTTTTGAATGCATTTAAATTATATAAAAAAATCCTTCAATTTCCTTAACATAGTTTTGTTATTTTATCCACCAGCAAAATAATGTTACATCATTGTCAGTTGCACAATCAAAACTTCAGTAAATCTAATTAATACATGTTTTGATACGACTTTATTGTAATATTAAAATTAACACTAATTTCTCTATTTGAGTTATACTTTTGCTCTTTAATGATGTTCCGAATTCCTTTTGTTGGTTGTAAAAGAGACTTAACTATTCACTACTGAACACAGCTAAAATCTTTAACTAGGTAATTCAAATCCTTGAATAATCAATAATCAAAATGAATTAAATGTGTGGAATGATTTACTTTTATCTAGTTTGTAACTATTATTATAATAATAATATCTGCTTTTCTTGGGAAATCTAAACAGCAGACTTCTAATTACGGGATCTAAATTAAATAGAGCGTTTCTGAATATCGTCTTATTGTTGTTTGAAACTTGTGACATAGTTTCTTCATATTTAATTCTACAGCTATCTTATAGTCTGATGAAATATTCAATAAGTTCAAAAATTCAATTAAAGGTATGTAAGATCAGGAAACAAAACATTTTATCAACTACCAAATAATAAGTAAGGTAGCTCTCTCTCTCGAATCCTTCTAAACTCAGTCAATCTTAATTTATATTCTAATAATAAATCCTTAACTTGACAAATCACTCGTTCTGATTCAAGCATTTCTCGACAACAACTGATTCGTATCTTAGTACTTTAACTAGGAGTCGCTTCAATCCAAAAAACTTATTACAATGATTCAGTCCTATCAACTTGTCGTTATCCTCTATAGCCCTTCTCTCTTTTTTTAAAGTCTATTTCACTATGTATCACAATCTCTAATTTAATTTGGAAAGAAACAGTGATTTTATGCAATTCAAATGACCAGAAATATTCGAGGTTAGTGAAGAGAAAATCACGAATAGCTCACCGACACTGCTTCTATAGCATTCCTATGACGTATCTTCCTTCTATCCTCTCTTCATTCCCATTTATTGCATTTTTCATCTTAAATAGTAAGGCTCTTTTATATATAGAACTGTTATTTCTCAAAACGAGGTTCTCATATCAAACATCGTAGTAAAATAGTCCAAGAGGTTAATTAAGGGATAAATTCACGAGAACCAGTTACAAGATTAATCTGAAAAAAAAAAATGGTTCTTAATTATACACTTGATATGCGTTCTCTACGGTTATGGGTTCTTGGCTGAATAAGAATAATTATATTACTTCTGGTTAGACTGAAATTTATAACTTGTCTTTGAACATTGTTTTACAAGCTACAGAAGAGCTATTTATGGTGGTCCTCCTCATTTTTAACTCTGGTCGAAGGTCGAGGATGGTTCCCAAAGTGATACCTTACTCCCGTAATTTCTACTTAATACAATATTTAACGAAGCTTTTAATTTCTGAGTCTTTTATAGTTCTTCGCTGTTTAAATATGCTTTCAAAAATTAATTACTTCTTAGCAAATGTAAATTTAAAATGTCATGTCTCTCATAAAATAAAGCTCTCATCAAAGATTAAAAACCGAAAGGGCTAATAGCTCCAATGAATCCGCGCATCGCCATTGTCATCAAGGAATACACTAGGTGAGGAAATTAAAGGTTTGATTCTAATTAGCGTGCAGCAAATGTAGTTAATCCTCGCAGTGAAATCAAAAATCGAATCTAAGTCTCCATATAAAAATCTCAGACCGTGAAGATCGCAATCATGACCACTCGTCTACCACTGTCACTCCGTTTGAATCTAATTTTTGGAAGGCTAGATAAAATAAGATTTAAAAACATAACACAAAAAGAAGAAAGAGACTATAATTCACTCATTGTTTTTTAGATCACTGCATTGTTCTAACTAAACTATTTAAAATTGTGTGTGCTATAATTGCTACACTAAATTTTCGTTTTTTTACTCACTCCGTTAACGAACTTTTATTTTCACGTTTTAAATAATAGAAACTGAAAAAAAAATAGCCATATACAGTCATAAAAGGGGAGAAAAAGATGAAACACTTTATAACTTTCACAATTCCTATCGCAAATAATGTATGCCACAGTTAATAATTCAGAGGGAACTAAAGTAAGATATCAATTGATTAGTTAAAATAATTAACTAATAAAGCGGAAGTTTCTCATGAAGGAATCCGGATTCTTTCTTTGCGTGCGTTTGTGTGTGTAGAATTATTGCATAAGTAGAAGGAAGAATCATGTAAATAACTTACTTACTTTCAAATTCAAATATCATCACTAGTTACAGAGATATTCTGGAAATTGACTGTAGAGAACTTATCTATACTAAATTGATTCGAGCGAATGATTTATCCATAATTTTTTTTCCGTTAAAATATTTTAACAAAGTTTATTCATATTAATTTTTACTCAAAACACTTTTATTTTTTTTTATTTTCATTCAATAAAAATAGTTTTTCTCAATTAATGTTGTTAGTTCAAACATAAAACTAATCATTAGCCACCTAGGGGCTATTGCTTTAGTCAACGACAAAATGGTTTAAATTTTTTTCTTCACTTCGAAAACTTTTCAAAACTTTATCATTAAAGTGTTTGCTTATACACTTCACTGCATTTTCAATGCAACACTAAGAAGGAGTGGCCAGAAAGTGATGAAATTTGGCAAACAGAAAGAGACAGCAACGAACAACGTGTTATCCTTAGTTCGAAATGATATGCATAATACAGAGCGAAACAGCGTCGGCTCAATAGGTTGTAAGACTACTATGGATATACGTATCGGCGATACACGAAACAACAAGTCTTACAGAGTCAATGAGAGTACGGATGGCGTCCTGAGGAATGGCTCTCCATTCCCTGTCAATTATTTGGCACAGATCGTCTTTTGAATGCGGCAGTAGTAAGTTCGACATATGGCGTCCAATCACTTCCCAAATGTGTTCAATTGGTAAGAGATAAGGAGAGAACAATGATCTGGGAAGCTTCGGCACACTTTGCAAAGATTGTTGCCTGATGCGAGCAGTGTACGGTCGGGTGTTATCCTGCTGACAAAGGGCTCACCCCCTAAGGTAGGGGAGTGTCACCGGCCACAGCACTTTATCCACGTATTGTGTATACGTGGATAAAGTGGGGATATGACGTATCCGTCATAGCTCCCTGAATGCGAACTAGAGGTGACCTACAATCGTACGCAATTACGGCCTAAGACGTGATGCCGCATTGTAGTGTGGTGGGCGTTCCACAATTGCTGCCGGATCGGACCTGTCTCCACGTCGACGTCTCACTCATACGCGGCGACTATCATTGGAGAAACAGAAGCGTGACACATCTGAGAATACGACCCAGTGTCATTCCGTCGTCCACATCACTTGAGCTCGGCACCGGTGCAGACATTGGCATCTATGCAGTGGGGTCAATGACAGTATTCTTAACGGATGCCATGAGTGCAGGCCACTAGCAATCAATCAACGGAAATGGTTCTGGTCGATATGGAAACATTCAGGATATCTTGAACATGCTACACAATGGAGGCGGAAGAGGCTTCCGGGTCAGACACCGCTTATCGGTGGACGCATCGATTCCCACGTGATGACGTCACTCTGGTTGCACCGGCACCTCTCAAACTTGCCACATTTCCTTGTTCCAACCATCTTCGCCAGAGCCGGCACGTCGTGGAAGCGTCAAGGTGTGTGTCAGCTGAGATTTGCCATATGAACCAACCTGCCCTTCTCAATCCTATCACCATGCCCCTCTTAAGATCGTAATTTTCAGCTGGAACTACCTACGTTGACGATGGCCTACATTCTCTGCTAATAAACGCGTCCTCTGAGACAAGAACTAATTTTCTACGATGATTTCCCTAGAAGAAATAGCGACATGAAAATTGAACATTCTGCACTCTCCTTCCCTTATATCTCCTTCAACGTATGCAGGAGAGCTGCGCATTTTACATCATTCGTATAACTCGGTGACTTGCGTCTACCCAGAAATTTGCATAATTTTCTGGCTACTCCTTTTTGGTGTTGCATTTTCAGTGGCGCGTAGTGTAGGTTCGAAGCTTACTTTCAACAGTAATTAACTTCATTTTCAAAAAATGCGTCATGATAAATTTATCTTAAATTTTTTTTTATTTGATTGAAATGAAACATACTATAAAAATTAATTCCTTTTACGGCAGTGACAATTATATTTAGCTTAAAACATATTCAATTTAATAATTTATCGTTTGCTTTAATTTTAGTATCTGAAAAGAACATTATCGCCTACTTCATTATTTTGTTGTTTGCTTTAATTCTGATATTTAATAGAATAATTTAATAATTATTTTTAAAAAAGTTAATACCTTTGATGGCGAAATCTGTTTCCTCACTCATATGTGGAATGACCTCACTCATATGTGGAAGCAACGCTATCAGTGTTACGACGGACGATTTTTTGTCACTTGCACACGTCCAGACTACAGGGTATAATGGAATATATGAGGTTTGGTTTCATACGATGCGCGATAACTGATGGTCTCTATTAGAGCCACTTTGATGGTCCAAAGGTACGATAGTGAAGTCTTTCAACCGATGACCATACCTTTTGTGAGAACCTATTCCAATCCTTCATTTCAACAAGACAACACTCTTGTCCATACCACTACCATCTCAAGAGCTTGCTTCGCAAACATAGATATTACGCCCTGGCCAGTCAAAATCTATTACCAAAGTTCAATTTGCGTGGGTGAGATGAGTCAAGACATCGTTAAGAGCGTCTACTATTCCATACCACGCCGTGGGGCAGAATGCATTAGAAAAAAGAGCTGTCCCAACATCTTTTTGAAAGTTGTAATGATTTCGTAATTTGACCAATAAATTCTGTCATACCCACGATCAGTATTTAATCATTTTTTTTTTCAGTGAGTCCTAACTTACTTTCAAATATCATTTCAATCTGAGTACTCCTTCAAGGTGCAACTATTTTTTTCCTCCTTTTTCTTGATGATGAGTGTATTTTTTTTTTGAAACACAGCGTGTGAAGAAGGTTGATGATCATAATTTTGTAACATGATTTATAATTGTTAACTAATAATTTTATCACGAGAGAAACAAAATTAAAAAAAAAATCCCATATGTTACAATTCACTTATTTTCGTAACTGTATTTAATATGATATATTTATTTAATAATATTAATTCCAAACAAAATTGAATCAACTAATATAGAATTAAATATTTTAACTAAAAATAACGAACCAATATATCAACAACCACGACGTTTACCTTTTTCGGAAAATAAGATTATTGATTCTCAAATAACTGAATGGTTAAAACAGGGTAATATAGAACCCTGCTCTTCTGAATATTCCAGTCCACTTGATATTGTTAGGGGGAAAGATGGAACGCCACGAATATGTACAAATTATAGAAAGCTAAATAAAATTATAATTAAAGACAGATTTCCTTTACCATTGATTGAAGATGTCTTACAAGTACTAAATACTCGCGATTACAAGAATCGTGAGTATTTAGTACTTATGATTTAAAGCATGGGTTTTTTTTTTATGTTGATGTAAACGAACAGAGTAGAAAATATACGCCATTTGTCATTCATGAAAGACAATATCAATTTTTGAAAGTACCTTTTGGCTTATGCAACTCACTATCAGTTTTCCAAACATTTATAAATACCCTTTTTTGACCTTTGATCAATGATGGCATTGTTTTACCTTATTTGGATGATGTAATAATATTATCTGTAAATGAAAATGAAAGAATAGAAAGATTAAAGCTAGTTCTCAATCTTGCGTGAGAATATGGTTTAGAAATCAATTTTAAGAAGTCTCAGTTTTTGAAGGAAAGAATTGAATTTCTGGGACATGTGACAGAAAAGAGTTGTATTTATTCATCCACTTTAAAAACCAAAGCTGTTCTTAATTTTCCTGAATATACTAATTTGAAACAAATCCAAAGATTTTTAGGCTTAACCGAATATTTTAGAAAATTTATTACTAACTATTTTATTATTGCTAAAACCACTTAGTGATCTTTTGAAAAAGTATTATAAATTTAGATTCATTGAAGAAGAGAAAAGCTCTTTTAATAAGCTTAAAATAATACTCTCTCAGAAACCTATTTTAGGAATATGTAATCCAAATTATGAAACGGAAATACATGCGAATGCTAGCCTGGATGGTTGTTGGGCGATTTTACTACAAAGGTCTCCAAATGATAATAGTTTTCATCCAACATACTATATGAGTATAAAGACCACAGACGCTGAAAACCAATACTCCGTTTATGAACTTGAGATTCTTGCTGTTATAGAAGCTGTTAAAAAATTTCGAATTTATTAATTAGGGATACCATTCAAAATCGTAATCGACTGTTAAGCATTTCAAAAAACAATGGACAAACTAGACTTGTCTACACAAGTTGCTCGATGGGCGTTATTACTAGAAGAATTTAATTAAGTAATAGAACACACCGATCTAGTTCAAAAATGTCTCATGTTGATGCTCTAAGCAGATCCCCTGTTAATACGTTTTGTATTTCTATTGGAAAATGTTTTACCCAAACTTACATTAGCTCAGAACGAGGATAGTGAAATAAAAGCAATTAAAGACCCTTTGAAAATTTCCAATTATGAAGACTGTTACGAACGTAACGAAATTCTCTATAAGTTTACTGATGGTAATGAAGCAACAGTTGTACCTAAAAGTATGCAAATCGAAATAATTAAAAATACTCATGAAAAGGGCCATATAAGAGTTAAATATACAGAGAAACATTTAGAAAATCATTACTTTATTTCTAAATTGAAACAAAGGATTGAATTAGATATAATTGATAATTGTGCGCATTGTATCCTAATAAACCATGAATACGACATCTTCAACTGAAGTTATATCTAAACTGGAAACGCAAAAAACTGCATTTGGAAGTCCAGTGAGAATAATTTCCGATCGTGGCACTGCCTTTACATCAAAATAATTTGAAGAATATTGTTCTGAAGAAAATATTCATCATCACCTATTACAACAGGCCTTTCGCGCGCTAATTGACAAGTTGAACGTTTAAATAAAGTTATCATTCCTATTCTTTCAAATCCTTCGCATTGGTATAAACATTTTAATGAACTGCAACAAATTATTATTTCAACCTACCAAAGATATATTGATACCACTCCTTTTGAATTGTTATTCGATATCAAAATTATACCAAGCATACTGATAAATTAAAAGAAATTATTGAAGCCGAATTTCATGCTAATTTTGAAAAAACAGCGTAACGATCTACGAAAAGATGCCAAAGAACAAATATTCAAAGTTCAAGAGCAAAGTAAGAAGGCGCACAATATACGTAGGCAAAAGGTTCATTACTATAAATTAGGCGATTTAGTTGCTATAAAACGTACTCAATTTTCCAACCACATCTTAAGCTTAAATCGAAATATTTAGGGTCATACAAAATTATTAAAATTAGAGGTAATGACACACATGAAGTTTCAAAAGAAGAAGAGCATGAAGAACTGAAAAATACAACAATTTGTGCAGAATTTATAAAAAGATGGTGTGTAACATAAGATATCCATTACTTTATTTATTTGACTGTGTGTCTACCGACTGTGCTTTTCTCCCATTTATGACTACTTTCCCCTCCAACATGACTGTTTTACATGTGTTTTGAAGACATTAGCAAAAAAAGAAGAGAAAAGTAGAGCCGATGTTAAAGCAAAACGATGATGCTCCAAAAACGATGATTTCCAAAGATGATGGTACTCCAAGGACGATAGATGATATTTAATTATTGTGCTTTGTTCCTGTTTTTAAATTTTCTCTTTTCAGCTTTGTTTTCTAGCTTGAGACGTAGACGTACCATTAACTGAATTAAGAAGGTGATGTCACTTTTCTCCAGGATGGCCGAAGATGTAGAATTTGAATAAACCGCTAATTGTAATTCTATAGAGGGCGCTAGTTCTATATCACACGAGAATGTAATCTAGCGAGTCAGACGGAAGCGAACCAGCTAGAAGATGACGTTGTGGACGATGTGTGAAATTCTGTGAAATGTAGAATTCTTTTCACTGTTTTGTGTTCATGTAAATGTTAATATGAAATGTTTTAATCAAATGTTGTGAGCGTTTTAAGTTTTGATTTTCTGGTTATTCTAAATACGATAATATAGGTGACACACACACGCACGCACGCACGCACACACGCACACACACACACACACACACACATATATATATATATATATAATGATTTAACTTTAATTCCTATTAGTTTCTCACAATAATAATTTAATTTCCTAATTTTTCACATTTTCTTATTTAAAAGTAATGTGTTCATTCTTATTTCCTGAAACTAGTCCTTTTCAACTTTAATTTATGCAATTACGCGCTCTTAAAATCTGCAATTTCAGCTTTTCCCACTTTCCAGACTTGTAGAGATGATCCCTACCAGACTTTTGGTCTGCACTTAGATTCCCTCGAAATCCCTCTATTCACCCCACATGTTCAATTACGTATATAGTGAAATTTCCCTATTACATAACGAAACGTCTTCTCTTACTCACTCTTGCTTTTACACTCGTGTTCTCTTAAGCTATTCCAACGGCGGAGTTGTGTAATTACAGTCGTGTGGAAAAATGTGGTCTCTCCCTTCGCTACAATAAAATAATTCTATGAAGAGGAAATTAGCTTAGACTGTTTTATAAACATAATTTAATATTACTATTTAAAAGAAAGTCTTTATATATATATACATATATATATATATAATTACATGTATGAGTGTATGAAGAATTAACGAAACTAACATTTTTTGTAATTCAGTCGTGGCACAATGAAGAATCGTTAAATATTAGAAATTATACACTTATTGATTTAATACGAGAAAGAAGCAATTACCCTGCGACAGAGGTAGACGCTACGCAATATGCGTCTTTTCGCCTTCGTAGTTATAGCGAAAAAACTTTCCCCTGTTAGTTCTTCAGATCACGTTGTAGTAGATTTAGGGTTCTTTAGGTATTTTAACTGCAGATAAAAAAAAAAAAAAAAAAGTCCGGTAGAGATTATCCCTACAGATTGGAGATTGTGGGATAATGCTGTTTCATGTAAATTTATAGCATAAATTAGAATCTCAAATGGATTTGTATCAACAAATAAGACGAACTTCCCACTAGAAACGTGAAAGTACAGGGGAAAAAAATTAAATTAAATTTAAGTGGCCGCAGTAGTTAAGTGTTCATGTTCGTGGATCCCAAGAACTTGATGTGGAAGTTATGAGAGGAAGGTACCGAGCCAGATGTCATCCTCGTCACTTTACAGAGGATCAAAATTATGAAGTCCGTCACCAATAGCCCTCGTGCAGCATCTTTGTTCGACGTTAATAAACAAACGCATGATATCAGATGTAATAATAAATATAAGAAAGAAAAATAAATTTTTATGAACTTTAGAAGATTCTTCATTTTGCGAAAAACGTATGAATCCTTTTGTCTTGTTCCAATAAACATATATTTCTATTTTTACGTGTATCTTTTTGAAACATTAAATGCTGAAGGAATTTTGTATGGCTTGCTTGCATTATAGTCTATACATTAGGAAAACACTTTGTCCCTATTAAACACGCGATCAGCTTGTATTTGTTACAATATTCAAATGCTATTTAATTAGAGTAAAAATAATTTCGTTGATAGTTAATTGTATTGATGTGTATATTATAAATATACAAAAATTAAATATTAAGAATATTTCGTGACTTATAAATCAGGCAACGGAGAACAAGGCAACAGATCTGACAGAGTATCTTTTGCTGTAAAAGTGGATATGTTCCAATTTTGTTGCTAACAAATGCATAAAATAAAAAGTTCCAAAATCAATATTGATTAATATAAGGAGATAAATATGAGAATATTATAAGAAGATCCATTTGAGAATAAATGCATAAAAACAAAAAACAAAAATTCTAAAATCAATATCGTTAAATATAAGATCAATGATCCTAAATCACAGCATACAGATAAATATATTCCAGGACATTTAGTACGTGTTTCCGTAAAACACGTGACCTTAATTGGACACATATAATCAAATCCGGGCTATATTTCTTTTTCGATTTTATTTTTAACTAAATATACATGCACAGTGTGATATTCTCCACGCTTTTCAAGATTTATGTACTTATATGACTATGTGAAAACTAAAGGTAGTGTATGATAATAATAAGATTTCTTTTTTTTTCTTTTCCCAATAACATTTTTTTAATATGTTTATGCTCTTATTATGAGAAAAAACAATACAATTTATTCTATAAAAACACACTATTACTACTTTTTGGAGAATGTTTGTTTTGTAAATAGATTTTTTTTAGAGCAGTTGCCTCGAAGAACGTTGACAGTTTTCAATGGTTTTCATTCATTTGTTTAAATAACATTTTGTTTATTACTGTTGTGTTAATAAACTAGTTTTTATTCTTCGGTTCGACTTTTATAGATAGCAGCCTGATGTTCATTCACGATTACATTACTAAACCCCATCTTCTTACGATAGTGTCATTGACCAATTTAAGGCTATTTCGCGTGTGAGTGACGAATTATACATCACACAGAAACGGCTAATTAGAAAGGCGCCGATTCGCGACGATAGATAGACAGATAACAAGTAGATATATTAAACAATTTATCAATGCAATCATCAGAAAGTGACACAGAGAATTTGTAACGCACAAAATATTTAATAAAGAATTTTTATAGCAGTTAAGGCTAGAAGTTAGGTGCTTTGTTTGTCTGACAAACAATAAAAATTGTAATAATAAATTCCACTTCACTCCGATTCTGTATTTTGGGAAGACCCGTATAAATTAATTCTGAAAAATAATTATATTACTTAGGTGGGAGATAGCACATTTATTTTTCAGTAAGTTTCGAAGGATGAAATAATTAAAATGCGAATTCGTAAGAATCTTCTCATTATGTATATTTCCCATATCGACAGTAAAATGTTTATTTTAAATATTAATATTTTCGCAATAAGCTATAAGAACGAAATCACGTAAATGATTAATAATTGGATTTAAATGTTTACAGTTGAGTATACTTATGTATGTATACATATATGTGTGTGTGTGTGAGTACGTGCGTGCGTGCGTGTACGAAGGATGATTTCGAAGTAAGTTTCATCACTTTTTTTTACATAAAAACTTTATTACCTTCAAAAGAATAAACCTTGGCGTTATGAATTATACATCTTGCACTATTTTTCAACATAATCGTAGACATTTGTTGAAGCAATCAATTTGAAGAATCCATTCTGGTAAAACTCGATATCTTGTGTTACAAGAAATTGAACACAGCCTACTCCACCTCAGCAATATTTTGGAAATGACGTCCCGAAAGTGCGGCCTTCAATGCAGGGAACAGGTATTTTGTGCAGGGATATCGTGAAAGTCCGATGGGGCTAGATCGGGCTGTAAGCCTGATGATCCGATCTCTCCACTCCGAAGCAACGAATATGGTCCTATGTGAGACTTGCTCTGTGTGGTTTTGCATTGTTCAGGAGCCCTTTACAACGCTTTACCTCAAGAGCCCTGGTAGTTTTCGTCAAATGGTGGACCTGGATTTCGTGGGAGTGTCGCAGTAGCGTGTCGCATTGATGGTCGCTTAATGGTGGAACTCAAGGAGAATCACACCTTTCGCATCACAGAACACTATGGCCATAACTTTTCCTTTTGAATTTTTTTTTCACATTGGTGAACTGGGATGCTTTCTAATTTAATTTTTTTCGTACCATCGTGATTTATATTCAAATAACCTCACCACGCCAGTCTACTGCTATTTTCTCTTCGTCTCTCTGAGCATGCATCATTCCTTTTCCGCTGGTGCTACTTCCGTCTTTGAACCAGCAATGGGTGTGTATTCTTGTGACGGCTGTTTCATCTGGGGTACCAACTGCTCTTTCGAAAAAATGACGAAACTTACTTTGGGAACATTCCTCGTACACATATTGTTGCAAAAATTCTGCGCGTAAAACCAGAGAAAATCAATTCAACACGGAGGATAACGACAAATGAAGCTTTACTCGCAAATCGTCAGGATGACTCACAGGTAGCAGAGCATGGACAGTAACAGAAAAATACAGGACTTGTGCACAGTAACGCAGTTACGGGAACAAAACAGCACTTTTACAGATAGTCACAGCTGCATCAGCAACGTTCAGCTCACCAGCTTATTAGATCCTCCCTGGACAAACTTCCACACTTACTCTGCACAAGGACGGGTCCTCCGTCTTCAGACAGATACACGCTGCTTCTCAGCAAATTCACCAGCAATTCTTCCCGCAGTTCTTCCTCAGATCTACTTCTAAGTGCCGACGGCTTCCCAATCGATCTCCAAAGCCGACTCCAAAGACAGACTCACAGAGACTCTCGGCAAATTTATATTTGCTCCTATCAAGCTTGGCGTCACACGTACAATTCACGGAAAGTCCATAACTTTCTTCCCAGTCGATAATTGGCCTAGGTTCCAGCACTTTCGAAATTTTCGTTTTGTCGCTTAGGTTAAAAGCTCATTTCTTAAACTTTCCTTGCTGACTGATGAACTTTTGTAAATTTATCTTTTCCTTCACAAGAAACGGATGTAGGGAACCGTCATCTCTAGTTCGTAACATTATATATATATATACACGAGGTCTATTCAGAAAGTAAGAAACGTTTTGGAATTAAAAAGAAACTAAGTACAAGAAAAAAAATTATTATACAAATCAGAAAGAGCGACTAAAATTCTACTTTTCTACATAGTCACCAAACAAATTGAGGCACTTATCATAGCGGGGGACAAGCTTTGAAATTCCTTCGTCATAGAATTCTGCCGCTTGCGATCTCAGCCACTCAGTGACATGCACCCGCAGCTCCTTTCGGCACCCATCTTGTACAAAATTTGAGGTAGCCTAACTTTTGTGTGACAATTTCAAACAACAAAGTTCGTGAAATTTGTTACACCGGAAAATGTGAGTGAAGTGACAAAAATTGTAATGAAAGATCGTAAAGTGAAGCTCCGTGAGATTGCTGAGACGACACAGATATCATATGGAAGTGTATTTACTATCCTTCATGAAAAATTGAGCATGAAAAAGGTTTTTTCCAAGTGGGTGCCGCGATTGCTTTCGATGGAACAAAAACAGCAACGAGTCGATGATTCAGAAAGCTGTTTATCGCTATTTACTCGCAACAAAAAAGATTTCTTGCATCGTTACGTGACCATGGACGAAACATGGATACATCACTACACTCCAGAGTCGAAGCGGCAGTGGCGCACAGCTGGCGAAAGCCGTCCGAAGCGTCCGAAAACGCAGCAGTCAGCTGGCAAAGTCATGGCGTCAGTTTTTTGGGATACGCATGGCGTGATTTTCATTGACTACCTCGAAAAAGGTAAATCGATCAACAGTGATTATTATATTGACTTGCTGGTGCGTTTGAAGGAGGAAATCGCAAAAAATCGACCGCACATGCAGAGAAAAAAAATCCTTTTTCACCAAGACAATGCACCCTGCCACAAGTCGATGAAAACAATGGCAAAATTGAACGAATTGGGCTTTGATCTGCTTCCCCACCCCCCATACTCGCCAGATTTAGCCCCCAGTGACTACTGGCTCTTTGCTGATCTTAAAAAAATGCTCCAGGGAAAAAGATTTGGCTCAAATGAGGAGGTCATCGCTGAAACTGAAGCTTATTTTGAAGCGAAAGATAATTTTTTTTTATAAACATGGTATTGAAAAATTGGAAAAGCGTTGGAACGATTGTATCACCCTAAAAGGTGATTATGTTGATGAAGAAAAAAAAAAATTGCAAAAAAATCTTGTTTTCAATGTTAGTCTCGGGACTTATTGATCCATGTGTTATATATATATATATATATATATATATATATATATTCCCCCAAATTCAAAAGTAAAGAGTTAATTCTTATTTCTTGATCTGCTTCCAAATTATCATTTTATTTATTAGGTCATAAAACTGGTTAAATTCGTGTTCCCACGATCATAAGTCTGTCAAAACAATCCCTATTAAGCTCCTTGTCTATTATGATATTTCCCCAGAAACCGTAATCCTTTACCACTTGTTATATGACGTTTATTTTGAAAGATCCCTACTATATATCTTTACATAGCAAAATTTCTCTTATTATTCTCTCCTCTCTTGCTCATACACTCCTCTCTGATGATGATCTGAGATTTTTTAGTGTTTTCGCAACGGCCTTCGGTGGTCGAAGCTCTACTAAAGTCTGAACGTACATGACACTCTCTCCGATAGAATCAGTAAACGATCTTATTCGTATGAAAAAGGAACTAGTCATTTCGGCCATGCATTCAAAATGTGTTATTAATGTAGGATTTTACAGCTAATTATCAAAGAATTAATTTTATTTTCCAATGTAATGTAAAACCAATTCCTCAATTACTCGATAGATGGTACCACGAATCAGCGTCATGTGATAGCTCGTGCAGCCCCACCTATTCCCGAACAAAACTAAGCGAAACTTCGTTCCGCTTCTCTTCTCCTCTGGATCACCCTCGTTGAAAGTGAACTCCAAACTCCAGAGCGCGTTCCAACGCGCATCGCCGATATGGGATAAAATTAATTAGGCTGTTATCTACCTGTCTCAGAAGAACTGTTTACTCCTAATAGAGATAACCTGTATATAGATTAATATGTATATTTTTTCCTTTTATTTCCCCCTTCTAATAAATGAAGTAAAACAAGTTGAGCCTGATCATTGAATTCCTACGAAATCATCATAGAATCCGGTAATAGAATTATTCCCCTAAGCAAACCAGCCCTTTGCGTAAGTTCAAACCAGTGTACATTCGGGATGAACAATCTCATATCTCATCACCCCCGTTCTACATTAATATTGAACAAAGATTTAATATATACTTAAATAGCCTTCTATATATATATATATATATATATATATATATATATATATCCCGTAAATTTATTCCAGGCCAGTAAGAATTTAATTATTTTGAAATTTTGTAATTTGTTATTGTTATTAGTTGTTATAAATGATGTAATAGGATAATTGCATTTCAAAGAAATACGTACGCAATGAAAGTTCTACAAATACAATAAAAAATAAAATAATCAAATTTCTCGAGTAACAGTACCTCTGCATTAAAAATACACTTCATTCTATTTATGTGCAAATCTAAAAATTGAGTTATTATTTATAAAAAATTTGCTCTTCATTAAACTGTGATATATATTTAATTATATTGCGATTATATCTACATTCAAAGGCTAAAATAAATTTTCATTTAAATGAATTTTTTAAGAAATGTACGTGATTACGCTAAAATACTTAAAATAATTTCTCCATTTTTTTATTTTTATTTATTTATTTGAGTTTCGTATATTTTATTTCAGCAACACGTGAAAGCTAGTATAGTATGAAACATATTTTTTTAGGAATATTTATGGTTTCATTACGTGATCTACCAAAGGCTTATTAGCCAAACATACAAACATAGATTATGCACTGTGTCAATATATCATTGATCATGCAACATTAAGGCATGGTTATTAACCTTTATTTAAGTGAACGAAGTTGCAGCATCCATGAAGATAATGCAGAGGTCTCGAACCCACAGAGATTAGAAGTCCATATTTTGCAGTGGAATCTTTTACAAAATTTGATTTTAAAGTACTGATGGGAATCTCAATTACTTGAAAAGCTTGAATTTCACTTGAGATGGGAAGGGGGCTATTATTAGACTTTATAATAGCCCCCTAACTAATTGAAACGAAAATAACTGATATTGAAAATGAAACATTTTAAAAATTTAGCTTTTAGGTTCACAGTAAGTTTTGGTAACGAAGATATTTACAACTTTTTCATTCCATTAGAATAGAAACAATGAAATTTCGTTGATGCATTGATAAATGAATATTATTTTCTATAACAAAATTCATTGCCTAAGTCGCATGATAAGTTAATGTGATTTACTATTAGTGAATAAATAGTGGTTCAGAGAAGGATTGTTACATATAAATCATGTGTGTTAAATAAAATACAGAAAATGTATTTCATTAAATATTAATTTGATTGTTACGACCAGTATATTTTCAAGCATATCCAGTTACAGATATTTTAAATTACATAATATTGTAATCGCAATATTGTATAATACAGTTAATAAATAATGAACATAAATGAAAACGTCAGTAAGTTAAACTTTTAGAAGATACGCGGAAAGATTTCCATAGCTAATTAAACATGAAGATTGTTTGCTGTTGTTATATTTTAAATCATGGAGATATAATTAAAAGTTATTCCTCAACATATTAAAATTTTATACTTCGCCTTTTGATTTCAACAGTAATAAGACTCCTTCTAAGTTACTTTTTCCAAATTGAACTATTTTTAATAATTTTAATTGGATTTCATTCCATCGCAAAAGTATTACGGAACAATAAATTATCTTCTCTGCGTCGCTAAAATTCGAAATATTTGGATATAAACACCTAAATATTAAAAAATGAGTGATACCTTTGAATTCAGATTACCATTTTTTGATCAGTTTAAAGGCAAACGCAGACTTTATCGTATTTTAGTCTTCTTTTTCCATAAATACGTTAAATAAAAAGTCAAATTTTAAACGAGAAATTTTAACTTAGAAAAAACATATTTATATATATGCTAATATTTGTTATAAGATATTTTTACATTTATTAATATTTGCTATAGTAATAAATGTATATTAGCATTTGCTATTTTAAATTTAATTTGTATAGTTTTATCATAAAAATACACAAATAATAATATAATAAATTTTTTTAAAGATAGCAAATACTGAGAAAAACAAGTCTCCCTCTACTGGAAATTGAGCTTTGGGCTCAATGTAGAGTTATTAAAAGCCCTTTTTGAGTATTTTGCATGATTTGATAAACCTCTAACGTATAATACGGTTCACCGAATATTTTCTGATTATGTGGGTCAGGAGATAAGCTTACCGCGAGTTGAACCCAAATGACTTGAAAATGAGGAAAATAAACGAGAAAAATCATATATTATAATATCACAGTTTATTTCAAAAACAACAAATTTTGCATTGATTCCATTACAGAACGCATCAGCAAGATTCACAGCACTGGCCAGAATATACATTGTTTCAAGCTTTAACAATATGCAGTCACTTGCAGACGAGAGTGCATGTACGAGTTTCTCTGTGAAAAACTGAAGAAGGAAGTATATTCTCTTTACATAATAATGTCTCTAACACTAGGTGAGGGCTTACAGAAAGTAGGTTCTAACAGGCATTTTTACAAATAGAGGAGTTGGTAATGTTACACTACGAAAGCAAGGTAGCTTACATCAGTGAAGCAGCAAAAATAGCCTAGAGAACTAGTCGATATCAATTAGTAGGAGATGTTTGCTGGTTAGCAAGACGATAGATAGAGATTGAAACGAATACTCAACAATGCGGTTTTTCATTCGAAAATCGAATGTAAGTGCGTGTAGAACTAAATATATATTTTTCGTAAAGAAGCATATGCTTTTCGTTAAAACTGCAACAAAAGAAGCCCTGGGATTGAATGAATGTGTCAATTATATTACATTGAGAAATAACATAAGAGAGCTACAGAAAGAAAACGAAATAAATTTGTTTCAAATTTGAGCGAATCAATTTAGTTTTGTCTTTCATGTAAAGCAAAAAGACTAATATGAAAGTAAACTTTTTTTAACCAAGTTATAAAAATTAACTTAAAATACACGTATTAAAATGAATTTTTCTTTAAATGAGATTATTAACTAATCTATGCTACCAGAATGAACTGAGCGATATAAGTTTAAATTGCATTGAGCCAATATTTGTAGCTTATAATTCTGTTATGTTATTATTATAGGGAATGTAAGTACTAAACGTTTTCCTATCGCATTCATTTAATTTGTCCAGCACGTTAAAAGCATACCTTTCATTCACACATATGTACAGAAATTAATGTTTCAATACTTGTATGTTTAAAAAATATTTCTGATCCCAATTTCTTAAATAATAATACAGGCATGTACAAATCAATTAAAATACACTTAGGAAATATAAAAATGTTTATCTTCTATTAAAGACACACTAAATATAGTGATTATAGTTACTCATACATTCTTTTGATTCAAACACTTTGTTATTATTTTCAGAAAATGGCAGTAGAACACTTTAAAATGATATAAAAGCATAAAATATTTCTTCGTAGGAAAGAATGTAAAAATGTATAACAGTATTGCTTCGCTGCTGTTGACTGGGTTCAATAAGGTATCAGAAATTAGCATTATAAACTAAGAATATTGAAAATTCTTTTTATCATTTTAAAAAGAGAAAATAATTAAAAAGAATCAGTTAAAAATAAATAAAAAGTAAACATTTATTAATTCATTATCCAGCTTCCACCTACAGATCATTAAAAGTTATATGTAAAAATATTAAAATCTATACTTTCAAAAAATGAGCTTCGTTTGATTTGCTTATGTTTTTTTCTAGATTTATTCATCATACAAATAAAACAAAATCTATTTTCCCATCAGAAATTGCGAAAATATAGTATTGGAGGGATTTAATGCCGTAGGTGTTGCATAGTTTTTAAGTTAATTTTCTCAGGATATTTATAAATGTGTATTAAAACAAAAAAAAAGAAAAAAAATCTACCACAGTCTTAAAATATATTACAATGTCAAACAAATGTATTCAGCTGCATAATAAAAGGCAGCAAGAAATGAAAACTGTTTACAAATGAATTTACACAAATATGGCACAAACACAAATAGCAAGATAATACATATTGGACATAAATAAATTCTTAGTGACGAATTTGTTTACAAGCAGATGTTTACACTGTATGCAGATATGTGTGTTTATTTAAATATTCAGCGATTTTTAAATGTGTTTTATAATATTTTTTTCTTTATGTACAAATGATAAATCAGTATTATATACATAAAAATAGTGTTTTATAGGATTTAACTTTTCACGAACATTTCGACACAGTTTTGCAATTATATTGGATGCACATTTTTAAAAGTATCTTTATTACTCAAAACACAAGGTAATTAAACAACATAGCCATAAACTTACTTTTAATTAAATGATAACAAAAATTAAGTTATCTGCTCATTTATCAAGTCTTACGCCATCTTTCTTCACTGAGAAGTAAAATTGCGAGAGAAGTATTGAAGAAACAAACGAATTTAACTGATATTAAATGAAGGAAAAAATTACTGAATTTTTAAAAATTAATTGTACAGTCTTCTCTTTATAATACAAGGAATATTGTAAAAAGACGTATTTTCAATAATCTCTTCCTTAGCAAAGCGTTATCGTTTAAACGATGAAAATTAAATTACAATATTTAATAAAAAATACTAAATACGTATGAGCTTTAAGCAAGTGCTGTTCAAACAATTAATTAAGCCAACAAAGTAAACTGTACGTGAAAAAAAAAACTAGAAATTTGTATAGAATATTAAACCAAATATGATTAAAATATCGAATTTATTTTTAAACTAGCATTTATCTTTGAATACGCAAACTTTTTCATTAAATAATTAATTTTAATTTTAAAGGCATGAATAAATTATGATAGAATTTAGACTAAAATATGAAAATAAATAAGCTTAAAGAAAATTAAAAATTCTGATAAAATTGGAGGACAAAAATATTTTTCACCATAACATTAGTTATCTAAATCAACAAAAAAATTGCTCTATACAAAATTTTGTAAAGAACAGATTTAGCCTCGCATGGTGCTAACTTTTTAAAAATAATTATTGGATTACTCAATTAAATATTAGAATTAAATTAAACGATGAAATATTGGAATTGACAATAACATAAGCTACATGTAATTAAAATTAAAGAAAACGATAAATTTATAATCTGAATATATTTTAAGCTAAAGGTAACTAAAATTAAATGAAACGGTTAATTATTAAACTAAATACATTTGAAGCTAATGGAATTAAAATTAAAAGAAATGATAAATTGTTAAACTGAATATATTTCAAGCTGAGTGTAATTAAAATTATATATAATTTAATATAATATAAGCTACATGTCATTAAAATTACGTATAATTGAATATAATATAAGCTACATGTAATTAAAATTAAAGCAAACGATAAATTATTGAAATGAATATATTTTGAGTTAAAGATAATTAAAATTAAAAGAAACGGTTAATTATTAAATTGAATATATTATAAGCTTAGAACAGTAAACTTAAGATATTTGAATAATATCCTTGTTAATAGTTAAAATTACCAAGTGGTTACATTTAACATTAGAATCAAAACCATTAAGTATTATGTAAAATAATACAGAAAGAATTAACATTAAGTCTATGGATGGAACTGTAAATTCAGGGAACAGAACATGGTTATAAAAAACTTATTTTACGTATGAAAAAATTATTACATCAAAATTTACATATTAAAAATGGTCCTTACTACAATTTATACCCCCCTCCCAAACAATAATCCCTGGGGTGACTAATACATATATTATTACAAGAAGCGTTTATTTCATTTTTTTTCTGACGGATGATAATAGAAAATACTTAACATTGCAACACTTTCTTGATAGAAATAATATACTGCTCATTAAATTCAACGAAAGCTTAACATTAGATGTCTGTAAGCAAATGAATTTTTTAAAAAAATTAAAATACTCAGAAACATTATTACATATCTTTGGATATTTGAAGTAACAGAAGGGTTTATTTTTATCGCAACAAAGTAATTTCGAAAGAATGTTTCTGGAAAAAAAAAAAACTTTTAAAATATAGATCTGCATTCATTGTCGATTTTTCTTGAAAGAGAAAGAAGCTAATCCATTACTAATTTATGTCTTTTTAAAAGCATGAAAACCACTGCTATTTTCCAAGGTCATAAAGAAAATTAAATTTGAAGTAATTAATTGAAAAATGTGGATACAATAATTTCTTATCAAACGTATCATAAGTTTAAACATAAGGATAAAAAGAATAATAGAAAGTTAGAATACATGTAATTTTTTTAAAACAGAAATCAAAACAGAATTTAAAATACATTAAAATTACTCCAAAAATTAAATGAAATGAAAAATAATGAAATATTGAAAAACATTCTTACAACTTGCACACACCTTATTCAAAAAATTGATTTTTTAAATTTACAGAATAATGTTAATTGTTTTTCATTAAAATGATGAGTTACACAAATATATATGGGAAACTGAATTAAAAGAAACTAATTATAATCTATTGACATTTAAGATACAATATATATCGAAGTACAGTCAAATTAGAAATAACTTTAGGAACCAAAAAAGAAAAGACTAGATAAAAAATATCTATAATTTATAATATTATTTTCAGAGTCAAGATCTGTTCTAATACTTTGAACTTTTGTCATTTTTGCTCTTAAATACGATTATGCATATAATAATACTCAAGTTATATCACTAAAAATTGGCTGGCCTTTTATTTGTATCATTAGGAATGTCATTTGAAAAAGGTGTACTCCAGTAACATATATACGGAAAGGAAAAGAAAGTTCAAATAAATTATATAGGGAAGACATCCAAAATTTCAGTTTTTAATAACTTGAATAATTTTAACTAATTAAATAATTGCATTTATGATATTAAGTAGGATTACAAATATAAGCATATACTAATATAAGCATTTAATATCAAGAGCATTGCTTTGAAAATCTTTTATGCGAATTAGCGTTGAAGATTAAATAATCAAACAAAAAAGTGACATTCCCTTAAAATTCATCGCTTATTAATTTAACAATACATAAAATGGTTATTAGAAAGTAAAACTACAACTAATTTTAAGAAGCAGATTATAAACTTATAAAATTCAACATTTAGGATGATAAGAAAAATAATCTTTTTTTCCTATCAATTCATTTCCATCGTTTATAGAAAAATATTGAAAAAAAGTTACATGTGAAATATAAAATAGTTATTGGAAAATTATAGATTTAGATAAATTAAAATCATAAGCATTTCTTTTCTTCGATATAGTGGTAAAGTAATAATTTTCTATGCCTCTTTTGACAAATGTAATTAAATCTATAAAATACAACACACACTGCAGTAACATAATAATATACATAAAAAAAAGAGTTAAAGTAATTACAAAAGCAAAAAATATAAAATTTTGTCTGAGACCGATGAAAAATTTCTTATCTCATGTGAAAGATTGTTGCATTTTATTATCAACTCATTTTGATTCAAAGCTTAGTTTTTTAAAGTTCTGCCACCCCATATTTACCCTTAAAATATTTTGCATTAATCATAAACGAAAAGCATACATTTTTTAAACAAGAATTTCATGTAAACTACTGTTAATAGCGAAGGGGAAAATTGAAACAACAGTTATAACCGGGAAAAACAGTTATAACATTTACAATTTAACGGATTTCAGCGAGATGAGCCTTATTTGCATCGCTTGAACCTTCCGACGAAAAACAAGTATTCTATCTCAAGAACTTCACGCCTTTTTCTCTCCATCATCATTTCAGAATATTCGATTAATAGAATTCATTTCTTGTTTGAAATGGAAAAGCGTTCGAATATAATTTAAACAGGATGCCACTGAATCCTGTGCAGCTGCAACCGATTTCACCTCTTGTAACAGGGGTAAAATCTGTTCAACCATTTGTTACACCCAGATGGCTGCCGTGGTTTGAAGAATATTTGACAGCGAAGAGTTCTTACTGCTCCAGAGGAGTCAAACCCAACCATTTTCAGGAGCAGCGCTGATGCGAGGTCGGGAAACCCTGTTCTTGTTAAGAGAAAGGTGGCTGGAATTTCCCGAAGGAGACGTTACTATGCAAGATGGATGCGAACGAGAAGAGGATCGAATGTTGCAAATGCGAAAGTCTGTTTGGCCAGGTAGTATGGTGGATAGAAAATTCTTTGCATTTCGCCGAGTCAGCAGACGTACAGAGAGTACCTATAAGTAGATTTAAAGTAGTTTTTTCAGAGTTTGTGCACAGTATCCTCACGTAAAAAGACATCGAAAACTGATTATATATATAATATGTTATATATATATATATGTGTGTGTGTATATGTGTGTATTTATATGTATATATATACACAGCTATATACAGTCAATATTTTTGTAATGTTTTGTAATCAAAATTAATAAAGTCTAAAAATAATTCACATCGGAAAAATTCAATTTGAATTGAATCCATATATTTCTCATATTGATGAGACACAAAAAGAAAAAAAAAGCAGAAAATTGAAAAGTATACATACAATTTAAATTTTAAAAGATGTTATTAACTATACTTGTGAAAAGTATTAAATTACGACTAGCTATTTGCTCACCTTTTGTACAGTATAATGCCATTCTACTTTCCGGCACACTTTCAATTGACGAAATATTTTTGAGATATCAATATAAATATGATAAAACCATAATAAACATAGATACACATATATTTCATAAAATCAATCTTACCACAATGATCGCAGAACCAAAGAAAAGCAAAAGCATGCTCCACCATTTTTCAGCTATCCATTTTTTCAAAATGGCTACTCCTTCTGGAGACATCAATAAATTACGCAAAGTTGCTAATGGCCCAGATGGATCGATCTGTAAAACGAATTAAAAAATTTTTTTATCCACCTACATTCTTCAACATCTTCAATTTCAGTTCTACACACATATCTTATTTTCATATTTAAAAGGATTTAGATCAGGGATTCCTAATCTTTTTGTTTTCTTGGACCGCATTGGAAGAAGTCGATGTTTTGGGCCTCAAAAAATAAATCTAACTCTTAGACACTAGAAAAACTCATTTAAAAACGAAAACGACAAAAAAAAAAAAAAATGTAAAACATATAATTAGCAATGTTATAATTTATGAAGACAGCAACAGGAAATTCGACTCACATTATTTTGTACATTTTATATGACAATTTTATGTAATATTTCATCATAAATGTTATCAGAATGAAGATAGCTAGAAATAATAAAATCGATGCAATATTCGGCTTTGAATTTTAGAATTGATGGTTAAATAAATTTATCTGGTTCGATTGAAGTGGTGTGGGGTTTCTCAAAGTGTTCATCCCATAATCTAGTTCTAATTTTACTCTTAGTGTCCTTCACTCGAGAAAATAGACGCTTGCAAATGTTCATACTTTCGAACAATGGCATGAATAGAGAATGATTGCACTACGAGAGAGGGGGGGATATTTATCCTTGGACAGAGGTATGGTTTATTAAAGTTCACTGAAGAGATTTTATGAAATTTTTCTTTAAGTTGTTTGGTGTATTGTAAATTAATGCAATCCATCTGAAAATTTGCTAGCAGCATATATATTGACTGCAAATGGAGTCTCAAAAATAAAAGTAAAAAGAAACAACATTCGGTAATTTTTTCAAAATTCCTAAAGTGTATTTTTAAATTTTAGCTTCAAATTATATAGTAGGGCTGCGTATTCCACCTTTCCCCCCATATTTTAAGGATTATTGACGATCAAATTCTCGAAATGCAAAAAGTTCTTTTCATTTATTTGGGTTTAACATAATGCAATTTCATTTGAAACGTGTACATGGTTTGAAATACTGTACAGGTAAGTTGTTTTTTACCTGAAGACACATGTTTAAGTCATTTAAATGAGCAGTCAAATCTATCCAAAATGCTAAATTTGCAATTCACTCGCCAAGTTGTGATACACATTTGCCTTTGATGCTAAAAACAATTTGATTTTGTTAAGCACGTCATAAAATCTTTTTAACGTTTGACCTTGATTGAGTACGTATACGATACCATCATAATCATTATCTAAGCATTTAAGTAATTTTTGGAATTGGCGATTATTCAATACCCTGGTCCTTATGAAATTCACAGTTTTGATTGGCGACGATTTGCATTGACAGGACTTTTTTTTAATGCTTTTTCGCATAAATTTTTGTGGTGTATTATGCAATAATGCTTCATCATGCGAGAGTTTCCAACATCAATGGTATCGTCTTCTACTAATTTTACGCATTGTCTCCTAATAATTTTTCAAGCCTTTTTTCTCTATTAATTATAGCTCGGGAACCATTCTGATCTACACCATATAAGTTGGCAGGAGACAGAGAAAATCACGTTAATGTTTTGTTCACTGCTTCCTATAAATGTTTCGGTGTTGTCGTGTCTTTTAATAGTATTAAAAGAAGTCATTTCTTCATTTACATTATAATCGTCGTTAATATCTCTAATACTAATGGCAAATTAAGCTATATCAGTAACAACAGTTCTCTCATCCATTGGGAAAGAATAAATTTAAAGCTACAAGCTTTACTTTTCAAATCGTCTTCCACATATTTTCTAAGTTCGTCAATTATCCTAACAATAGTTTGATGAAATCAAATGATTTTAGAAATATCGTCCTTCTTAAAAGGAAAAATTATATTGAAAATGGTTTTGATTAACAAAAGATTTAATATGATTTGCAACGTTAAAAACTTTTGTTGAGATATAAAGCTTGTTTTCAGTAGCGCTATTTTGACTTTACGACACTCTCCTTGATACACATCGAATTTCGAGACATGCTTTTACATATCACAAAGAAGATAAAAACCAATGAATCGACAACTATTTTATTTTCTTCACTCAATTTACGGAAACGCTCGCAATATCAATTCAATGGTTTTGCAATATAACAGTTCTAGAAATATGCGACGCATCAAGAGATGCATGACTGCGATTATAGACTAACAGTAAACTTGTAAAAGTAAAAATAATCATTCTGGTTGTGGCTCTAACCCTTTGTTTGGTTTTTCCAAAAGAATAGGACCAGTTTCAGACAAAGCAGTAGTTGACCGAAAGGATGACAGAGAATACAACAGATATTAGTTTTAAACAAGAATCGTCTTTCTTTCTTCCCACTCAGTCACCTTATACCCCCAAACGACCATACAGGCACAACAGCCGTTCACATTATCATTCCCATTTTTGAATTAACACAAAAGTCTCAAACTTTTGAAACTAGTAGAAAATACAACTGAGATGAATCAACTAAACCACCTTGTCTGAAACCAGACTAATTCTGTCGGTCATAAAGGAGATGTGGATGCTGGCCAATAAATGGACCACCACTCGATGTTATTTACTTCCAGGTAATAGCATTGGTGTGGATAAATCACCAATTTTGACTTTGTTATAGCTCAAGGCAATATCAGGGACTCTGACCTCGACATAAGAATTTATATAATGTTCAGACACAATGGAAGGGAATTTTGAATTAAAATATACTATTTAGCAAAATAACTCTGGAATTAATTTTATGAAGTTATATATTTTTTTCGTGCTGTGAGTATTGATACTTCTTTCATTCCGCATTATCTCTTTGGGTCGTTTCTGAATTGCGAGTTGAGTACCATTGATCTAGATTTATTCTAAAAATCAAACTAAGACAAAAAATTGTCACATATTGTATTTCATGTTTATGTATCTTTCGGACAAAAATATTCTACAAATGTAGGCTTTTACATAAACTCAATCGTTCACACACACACTATAATAAGCTAGAGTTTTTTATAATTGCAGCTATTGTCATAAATTTCTCGGTGTATTTCATATATATTTAAAAAAGTTGTGAACATACAGCACATTATCAAGATTATTATGTACCTCTCTACATGACTGATGTACATCACAATAACCATTGTAATTATCACATGGGGCGCCTGGTTTGGCATACAAATCTGGGACATCGTAAGGTGGAAGGTTCCATTCAAATGAAGATCTACAAAATTAAATTTAAAAATCAGACCATAAGTTGTTATGAATTTTTAAGAAATATAAAGGAAGCTTCGAATATTTTTAAAAAAGTCGTATCAAATATAGAATTATATTCATTTTAAATTATTTTCAATATAAAAACGTACTTGCAACTCAATTCATCCCCAGGTAGTTTGCAACACAATTCACAAGAGCGAATCAGCGGGTCGTGGTAGCTTCGAATGCACTGGCAAGACTCTAAGCCGTATGCCATACATATAGATCCTGTACATTCCTGTGGATGAAAGTGATTAAAGTGTTCATTATTTTCAAGAGTTTTATCAAACTTCGCACAACTGTATCAAAAAGGTGTACCTTTAGAAGATTAATTTTCATTTATAAAAAGAAAAACTTCAACAAGAATCATATTTGTAAAAAAAAGTTATAATTTATACACACTCATGGTGAAGGTGATAATTAAATTAATAGTTAATGTGGAAATAATATTTTAAGCTTTAAATAAATAGAAAAATTTACCCCATTGTAACAAACAAACTCTTCACTACAAACAGTCTTATTCGGTTTTTTCGTTGATGGTGGACATAATGGACCTTGCCCAGTAGCAATTATTAAGGAAATAATCGTTTTGTATCTGAATTTTTACATTTACATGCAAAACTGTCAAATAAAGATGAAAATTGACATGAAAAATTAATACAGAATAAATTAATTATATTGGATTGTAAAAATAAAAATTATTCACGCCTTTTAAAAACTATATTTCTTTCTAAAAATCACATAGCTCCTATTATTTGTGAATAACAAAATGATAAAAGCACAGGTTTTTTAATATAAAAGAAATATATATTTTTGATATAATACAATTATAAAGAAATATTGAATTTAAATGGAATTTAAGCAAATTATATTACCATCAAAATATCACTGAGAAAAAACCCTTATGTTCATTGACATGAAATCCATTTACTTTTTATTTTTGTAAATCTCTTTTTTTTCTATTTAATTTTGCTTTTCGCTTCAGAAATTTTTCCTGTAAACGAAAATTTATTTGGAGAGTGAAAAAACACATTGTTCTATTTATACGCAACGCACTTCTTACATAATTTTTTTAAAGTGAAATAAATTAACAAAAAAATTTTAATTCGAAGAGAAAGCTTTGCGACATTATGCGTTATTTAACCTCAGACCCTTTCTTGAACTTTTTTTTTCTGATTTTTTTTAAAGTGATCAACAAAAGGATATTCGCAATGGCTTGCTGTTCTGCAACCGTTGTCTTCTCTGCAGACAACCCCGTATTTTAAACGGCAGTCGTGTGAACAACACGGACCTTGACTGGGACTGAAGATGATATAAAGAAGACAATTAGACATGCATTTCAAGGGGGAGAAATGTGAAATATTATTTTAGTGTTTAGAAATTCATTAGAACCTGCAAAATGCAGCTGGTCGCAGTCTACAAGGAGGTTGATCTTGGGGAGGATTGACTCTCATTGGAAAGCAGCACGGCTCTAAGCAGTCCTCCTCCCAACCGCAATCGCACTCCTCGGCACCTTCAACGACTTCGTTTCCGCACACAGCATCCAACGGCTCTGCAAAGAAAAAACAAATCATCAATACAAAAATATTTTAATAAAATAGAAATGTTGCAGAGCCTCAAATATCTAATTTCATTAAACTCGTGCGATGAAGGAAAGGAGAAAGAGGATATATATAATAAAAAATAATCATTACTTTTGTAATCCTAATGAAATTACTAGGACAAAGATCCAAAAGAAATAAGACTAAGAACTTTGTGAGGGCATCCTGTTACCCGTCTCGTCTGTCATTTAAAATGCTTGTCTATTTATAAGATATAAATTTACCTTAAGTTCAAGCACAGACTGAGTAAATAAAATAGTTCTATTCTGCCTAGAATATATGTTTAACTCCTCTAATAAAGGGGGGAGGGCTCTCAAACAGTTTGATTTCTTTATCCTCGAAATCTAACAAGTTCTATAATCTATCAAAGAATACACCTTCAGGAATATGATGCAGATACTTTCTGTAACTGCTCCAACATCGTGGAGTTCTAATCTTACCTAATCATCTACTCACGCTAGAGTACTTCTACGCACATCACACTAACACTCTTCTTATTACTATAACCTTAATATTATTCTCATCTCTATCTGACTAGTATTAAATTTATATATAAACTTTGCTACGCATAATTGGAAGTTGAGTTGTTTGGATCAAGTAGCTTCCAGGTAAAGTCCATGAAGACAGTGGTAGAGAAGTAAACTTCCTATCGTTACAACTTAATCGTTTTCTTATTCATCAAACGTATTAACAGCTCGCAGCTTAAGAAAAAATAACAAATACACACCTTATTGGGAGTGAACAGAATGTACTTATAAGGAATAGTAAGATATTAATTGAGCAAAACTTATAACTAAATCTAAACCTCAATCTAGAAAAAAATATTCGGCTTCTCAATATCAACATCAAACATTTATATAGCAGAATTTCAAAAATCTCTTATAAATGACATCTATTTAATTAATATTTTCTGTTATATATCTCTTTCATCTAAACTGTGTCATTTATCCTTCATTTAGTTTGTTTTCTCTCTTCATGACAGGGAGAAAGCTGATATAAAAAAAACTAGAAGATATAGCTCGTTCTAATTCTTGCATATTTGTATTAACTGAGAATGAACGTGGAGTGTTTGAAAAGAGTAGAGTCGATGGGGCAGAGAAAAATCATACAAGATAGCATAATAAACATATAAGCGAATAAAATATCATAACTATTCTATGATTATTCTAAGGAGAAAAAAGAAGCTGAAGCAAGAAAATGTTCGGCGCAGCACCATTAACACAACAGGATACTTATAGAGATTGTTCAATAGGGTGTCCTTAAGTTTCGTTGTACAAATACTCTGATGAAGGAAACATTGTTGGACCCTTTGAAAATCCCTTAGTGTATTGTTGATATTTTTCGAGATCTTGCGTAACTGATGGCAAACCTATCTCGTACAACAATTGCTTTATATGTCTCAGTCAGAAATCAAATAAATTTCATTGCCAGTCTTCAACGAACGAGAAACCACTATTGCTACAGTGGTTTGTTTGTATATGTTTTATTTCTGTCTCTATAAATATGGACTACAACTTCAGATTCTATGAGATTATTCGTCGTTGCGTACCATTATCCCTCCTTTTTAGAGTAAAAGTTTAATTAAACCCTGATTTAAATTATTAATAACTGTATAACCTAATAGAAAATTTTGGAAACATAGGACACAAATGACATATAGCTTTTGATGCAAAATGTCACTGTAAATTAATATGAAAAATGCGTATGTCATTTATTTGTTACTATGCGTCGCATTATATTAACTGTTGTTTTTAAGCTACAATTTTTTTCTTTTGTTTGTTAAAATTATGATATTACGATAGTTCTAATTTTAACCATATATATTTGTATTATTCCTACATACTTCTACAATACAAACTGCATATGAATTATTATGTTTTAATCTTTTCAGTCTTCAATATGATTATTTCGCTTTGATTAATTCATTTTGATTGTAGAGGAAAGATTTTTTTTGACACTAAATACGGATTAAATCAAATAATGCATGAAGGTCTAATTCCCATATAACTATTATATAGAAACCAGTCATTAATCAGCATAAAACCTTTTCTTTTCGAATGCTCTTATAAAAAGAAATATTACGAGGGTCATTCAATATATTTAAACAAACATTTTTAGTGAAAGAAATTCTTAATAACGAAATTTAAACTTTCGTAAATGTTAGTTAGTAACCTTGTAAAGAGTGTTATTTAGCTTTTCAATTCATACTTACATAAAAATAACTTCTGAAGTCTTAGTTACGATGGTACGCTCAAAGTAAGTACTTTTCAGAAACAGTGTTCTATAATTTTATTTTTTCTTTCAGAAAATGTATAACTGTCAAAAATATTCTCTCGGGTGAACAAAGAATTTGCGCAGTAGTTGGATAAACAGCGTGAGTTTCCAAGCGTAGTTGAAACACAGAAAAAAAGTAGTCGCAGAAGCGTCACCGACGAGCCGAGTACCTATGATCCGATTTTCTGTCATTATTTGGAGAGGCAAGGCTTTATCAACAGCCTGTACTACTTTGATTTGATTAAGAAAGTCAAATTCAATTTTTAAAGGAACTGTCCGAGAGGGCAAAGAAAAGGTGTGCTTCTTCTGCAAAACAACGTTCGGCCTCGTATGACTCAATTTACACTGAAAAAATTTTGAAAAGTGGCTTGAGAGCTTCTAACTCATCCTCTTTACATCCCTAGCCTTGTCCTTTCAGATTTGTATCTGTTTGGTCCGATGAAAGAAGCTTTGAGTGGCCTCATGTTCAACAACAACGAGGGGTAAACAAAAAAGTACGAAACTGGCTTCGAGACCGAGGTAAAGAATCCATCGCTGAGGGGATTGGAAGAATCCCAAAAGTATCGAAAAAGTAAGTGGGGATTACGAGGAAAAGTAAATAAAAACTGCATTTATTTAATAAACCATTTATACTGTAAAGCGATTTGTCTGTTTAAATATTGTATGGCCCTCGTATAAAGTTTTAACAGTTTATTTTTAAAGTACATTATTCTTACCAGTGAAGCAACCTTTCACACTTCTCGCTTTTGTGTTCAGAACAGCATTTATGCTTCGTAAACTGCAAGGTGAGAATTTGTTGTTGTTTTTCTTATCTCCCGAGGTAGCCCGAGCGAACATGATGTAATTTCCGTGATCACCTCCAGGGGTGCAATGTAGATCATCCTCAGGATCATGCTGAATTCAGAAACAAAAGGAATTCAAATCATTTCAGAGAGCAATAATTATCTGGGCAACAATTTAAAAAAAAACACACAGTGAAATAAACACATTTCGTCTTTCAGAATGTGAATGTTTAACGCCTAAAACAAACTTAGCTAATTTTTATTAGAGTTAGAGCCCATTATTCAAATTTATAGTTTCTCAAGCAGCAGCAGAAATACTTATTAATACAATTATCAGTAGTCAGAAGAGTCAGAAAAACGCATTTGTTTAGAGTCACTGCAAATACATCTTGCACTATACTTATTAAGTCTAACCTCAAATCTGCCACACGGCATGAACGGTTAGTGATTAACTTTCTGTGCAAAACAATTAATTAAATTTAAATAAAAGCTTTTAGACTCTCATAAAATCCAAACAATATGGTCCTACTTTCGAGTGAAAGTCTTTCCACTAGATGTTTAATATAAGTCTTTTATTTCAATTCCAGATACACGTTATACAGTTATATAAACACGTTAATATATATATATATATATATATATATATATATATATATATATATACACACACACATGGTAGTACCTCCCAATACGGGACACCACCGCACCAGACATTTTGTCCCTTATTCCGGAGGTGTCCCTTGCTAGAGGTACTGCTATATATATATATATATATATATATATATATATATATATATATATATATATATATATGAAATATATTATAACAAATTTAAATTGCAGAAAACCATGCCAATTTACACATTATAATCATTAAAATCAAATTTTAAAAAAATTTGAACAGAAAAAAATAAATACTACAGAAATAATTTAAAAATCAGTAAAATATCAAAATAACTAAGACAATCAAGTTAAAAATATTAACCTAAGCTAAAAAAATAAAAAAAATATTATAATGAAAAAATGAATAAATTTACAGAAATATTCTTACACATAATAATTTGAATTCAAACATTGTAAGCCATTAATTAAATACAAAACTACCAACAAAACATATATAATATTCTTAAACTCTTATAATTATTTCATTTAAACTATTTTCATCTGGATTCCCTAATTAATTATATTATGAAACAAATTTATTTTTTGGAACTAGTTTCATTTCTTAAAATTTGTTCTTCATTTAACAGAACTGAGTTTTCGATAGCTAAATATTAATTTAAAAATCTTCTCCAGAGAGGGGAAGATAGGAAGGAGCATATTTTCTAGATTTTAAAGGGAACAATATCGAAAAAAAAAATCTAATGTTAATGACTGACTCTCTCGAAAATTTAAGAAATGTTCCAGTTCAAGGAAAAAAAGGGGGAGGTGCGTGAATGCGGAATTCTATTGCAGTGCTATTTAAAGATATGCGTTGGGACTACTTTTACAATAATAAAGTGCTTAGCTAAAACTCGCTTTTAATTGCGATCCCATGGCTACACTAAACATTTTGATAATTGTAATACATCCATTAAGCATTGTTTGTTATGTAAATCGTTCGAAGAAAACGCACAAGGGGGGGGGGAGAGAAAAAAAGAGTAATATGACTCACGGGTGAACCAAAATTGTGTCCTATTTCATGAGCTAAGGTGACGTGCGATACGACTGGTGGCACATGTTTTCCGTAATTGAGCAATGTTATGATTCCCGTGTTCAAACTCTTTAGACTTCCTCTGTAATGCTAAAACGAAAAGACAGTGGCATTAAAAGTTTATTCAAATATTTAAGCAAGTTTTTCACTAAAATGTTTCGATACCTTTTAAAATTAATAATATTTTTATTATTTCTTTTTATTTTTCATAATATTTTTTAATTTTTTTAAGTATCTCATTAATATTGAGAAACATTACTTTTTTAGAATGTATTCACATAAAAACTTTGATTACTTTTTCTTTAAAAGGAAATTTTGAGAGGCACTTGGCTTGTAAATCTTTTACAGGTTTTCTTTATAGATTCAAATGTCTCTAAATTATAATTTGCTTCAGTTAATAATGTTATAAATCGTTAAATAATAATTTAATAGTTAATTAATGTAATAAATCATTAAATTACAATGCAATAAATCATTAATGTAATAAAATCATTAAATAATAATGTAACAAATAATTAAACATAATTTATGTTTTGAATTTCGAAGGAGGGATAATGAATTAAGACCTGCTCGTAACAATAGAATACATTTTTATTCTCTTTTCATATTAAATTACAGTCCGAATAAAATCATTTTCATCTCTCCTTAACTATTTTTGCATTTTAATTATTTTAAAATGATTTTTCAATTTAGAGATCTCAAATATGGTATTCCTTTCATAATTTCTAAATAACTATTCAAATCGAATACCATCAAAAAATTATCTCGGTTCATTACAACTCTCGACAGAAAGTGTTTATCTCACCATTCTATCAATGCCCCCTGATATTTTTTGAGTTTATTAAGGCTTCATTTTTGTTACAACAGGAATAGCTCCTTTTAAAAAACTATGAAATTTTTATTCAACGGGATTTCGTATCATCATTTTTATGGGTAAATTTTGCTATCGTTCATTTGAAAGCATTGTTAAAATAACTCACGTTCAAATTTTCGACATAATTATACCATCCTATCACTTACTCCATTTTTTTCACACACTCCTCCAGCGTTCTTCAGATCTCCTGTCCATGCCAATCCTAAGGTTCCACCTTCGAAATCTCGATACGTGAACATGTAGGCGAGGCAAAAAGCGTCGTAGTCGTCTTCAGAGAACAACTCCAGAAACTTCTCGACGCCGTAGCTGCCTACAAATCTGTAGTCGGGGTCATCGGGACTAGTGTGGACCTTGATGCGCTTGATCAGAAACGAGATGTTGTCAGGGCGTCCGTCTTGATCGAAATCTGTGAAGAAGAATGAAGCTGTTTGAGCATATATTTTCATCAATCACGACAGATTCTCGGGGAGAGTAATTATTAGCAACCCAAGGGGCCATTGTTTTAGTTGGATCACTTTTGACGTATCAGATCACTTTTCAATTTTTTATCGTTTGCTTCAAATTTAATTACATTTATCTCAAATATATTCAATTTAGTAATTTATCACTTGCTTTAATTTCATTACATTTAGCTTATATATATTCAATTTAATCATTTATCTTTTGCTTTAATTTTAATTACATTTAGCTTGAATATATTCGATTTGATTTTTCATCATTTGCTTTAATTTTAATTACACGTAGCTGATATAATATTCAATTTAGTAATTTATCGTTTGCTTTAATTTTAATTACTTTCAGTTTAAAAATATTCAATTTAATAATTTGTTTCCTTTATTTTCAATATCGGAAAAGTTTATTATTGTCCATTTCTCGATACTTTATTGTTTACTTTAATTCTTATTTTTAACTAAGTAATTTAATAATAATTATATATATATTTAAAAAAAAACGCACCTTAGGTGGCTAAATCTGCTCTTTGCAAAACTTTGCATAGAACTTTTTATTAAAGTTTTTTTTTCTCCTACTAAAGTTCACAGGCTATTTTGAAATTAAATGAATCAAAATTCTAAATTTTTTTGCAGTATGTGGCGATATGTAACTGACTACGTAATTTGCTATACTCTAACTAAAACTGTTCGTGCAGCTTTGCCAAAATTTAAGATCTCAATTCTTAATCAAGATAAAAAGTATCAAAAAAGGCTCAAAATGCATAAAAACTAAATTAATAATGAATATAAATCGAAAGCAGAATTACATAAAATCGAGCATATAATTGCTTTTTTACAATAAAGAAACTTGATTACTCTTAAATTTTTGAGTACCATTAATGTTAAAATTTCCTGTGCTTAATTCGATGTTTTTGGACCGCAAAGTGTTTTGAAATAACCATTTTTATTTTAATATTTTTAGATATTTGTAAAGCATTGTTGCGCAATGTTTATGCAATCTTTCTCAATTATGCTTCATTAAGAGTAGCATGTGAGAATTTTGATGAATTTTGCTTATCTAACTGCGTTTTTGAGTACAGAAAATAATTAACAAATTTTAATGAAAGTCAAAATTATGCTTTTTTCCTTTCTCTCTATATATTTTTAGAGTCTATGATTAATTAAGTATGACATTGAAAGTTAATCAAACAAAAACCATAACATAGCAGTAGTATATCACAATGATTTTCAAACTTTCATTTCTATGAACCGTTTCGTCATAATCTTGAATTTAATGTAACTTATAATAATAATTAAAATCCTAATGTACCACAAAAGTGCGAGATCATGAATTTTACTTCCAAAGAGAATAATTTTCTTTTTATTGTAAGTCTACATGCGAGATTAAAATGTTCCGAAGGCGATTGAATTATTAACCAAAAAAGTGGAATCGTTGCCGGTTAACCTATCTTTTATCACCTAAGAATTCATTAAATAGAATCATAGAACCGTTCATTTTTATCAAGTTTTATCGGATTTTTCTCAGTATCGCGAAGAAGCATAAATAGTTCTTTTTACTTAAGAGGAAAAGGTATTGATGTTGTATTGAAAATTATTAAAATAATCATATTAAATTATAAACTTAATCACTTAGAAAAGGATATTAGAACAATTTTTTTAAAACAAAAGTGTTGTAAGTCACTGCATATGATCAGGTATGCAAATTATAACAAGAAGACAGCTTTATTTATTTGCTAGAAAGATACGAGGTTTGACTGAAAATTAATGCCACCAATATTCTAAATTTTACTTTTACCCTATTATCAAAATTTTTGTTATACCTGAAACTTACGTGTGTCCTTTCTGTGATGCATTTGTTCATTTCCCCCATAAGCCACTGGTGTTTTGAAAAGATGACAAGCCAATCAATATGCGACTGAAGCAGCTAGGGCCACTGCACGCGACCTTGTACTTCACGGCTTTCACCTCTTCCAAAAAAAAGGAAGAACATCTTAAGATCACTTTCACTCTGACGACGAGATGAAGGTTATCATTAAATTTGGTGTCGACTACATTATTTAAAGAAGAGTTGCTCTACTAATCATGCGTTGGCACACGATTACGGAAAGAAACGGGAAATTTGCCGAAAAGTGAGTAGTGCATTACATAGAAGATATATGTAGCTTTAAAGAGCAACAAGAATTTTGAAAAAATGGTAACAAATAAAAATTTATGGCCATGAAGGCCCTTCTTTTCGATCTCAAGCCGCATTGATATTATTCAATTTTTAAAGTTTTCATGTAATTGAATCTCTGAAACCTACACACTTGTTTATAAAAACAGCCTAAAAGACTTTCACAGAATGTCTTTTATGCATAACAAAATTAGGAGCAGAGAAACTATTTCTTAGATATCAGGTTTCAGTATCAGAATTGCATCAAAATCGCTTTTAAATTGCTTGCCTCTACTGAGACGCTTACTACAGTTTGAGAGACACTAGCATATGCAACTTATTGGAATTTAAATTTCTAAGACATCCAGAGTCATATATACACTTCTGTTTGTGAAAATTGCAACACCATGAAACAATCACGTAATTAAGGTGAAATCTTCAGCAAATGCAAATTAGGGTATGGCATTCCAGAGATACTGCGATACAGTGAAAGTTGTTAGTGGTTGTGTGCCAATGACAAAAAATTGTCATGAGAAATCTCTGTACCTCTAAGACGATAGAGGGCTTCATATGAGCAAGTAACAGAGTTTGAACGAGGACGAATGATAGGCCTCAGTGAAGAGAATTTTTCTTACGATGTAATTGCAGCTCGGATGGTGCGCATTGTAATTACAATGATGCAAGCGTAAAAACAATGGACTGATGATAGGCAGAAAAGTCGGAAACCCGCAGGTGGAATGCGAAATGTTACATCAGCATAGGAAGGCAAGCACTGCATTTGCATAACAGTGAAGGACCTTGAAGTGTCATCTCGATAGTTGGTAGAACATTGGAGATCTGCTATAAGTATGTCATTGTCCGTTCTAATAATTCATCAGTGCCTATTTCACTGTAGTGTGCGTGCAAGAGTTCTGTTGTACAGGATTCCTCTGACGCAAAACCATCAACTTGAGGCTACAATGGGCACATCAACATAGAATCTGGCGAACTGATTGGCAACAAGTCTCTTTTCGGAGGAATTTCGCTTCAATTTGTTTACAATGAGGGCCACATCTGCATTAGACGCAATACCGACGAGTGTCATCTTCCGAAGTGCGTTATCCAACGTCGAATCGGACGAACGTCAAGTGTTATGGCTTGGGACGCGACTGGATACCATGGATGATTACAGCTGATAAGAATTTTGGGCAATCTTTACAGGCACCGATACATCAGAGAGGTTTTGGAACCAGAAGTCATACCCTTCCTTCAAAGCATTCCTGGAGCCCTATTTCAACAGGATTATCACTCTATGCCACACGACGTGGCATAGTTATAAAGCTCCCTGGTGGTCTCCTGCGGTATGAGTATATCGAGGATAATGCCCATCCCCACATGTTGCTCAGAATGTTCAAGACTTTTGAACATTCACATATAACTTCACATATAATTCACATATAACTTTTTCCTTAGCCTGATTACTCACCCGATATATCACCTTATTGACATGTCCGGGATTTAATCGGTTGGCGTCTCGCAAGCGATGCTCCTGCCATACCTAATGTGGATGAATTTTGGGTTCGGATAGAAGCAATATGGAAAGTTCTTCTTCAGGTACGAATTCAAAATGTATTTGATTCGATATAACTGTACATAAAAGCACTTACTGCAGCACGAGGTGGCTTCCCAAAATACTGATTTTTGAAGTGTAATCTTGTTCTTTTGCTTTGTAGATTTAATCATTTATTTGTATTCACACTGGATGGGTATATTTTAGTAAAATCTACCGAGTTATTCACTGTGTTTCAATTTTAACGAATATGAGTTTATTTATTTCTATTTTCTGGCTATTGTCAACTGCATACAGTGAGCTTATTCATTAACCTTGAAATATTTTAATAATTTACAAAAAAAAAAAATTTATGTGGTTTTTAAACACTCAAGTAAAAAGGATTTGAAAAACATTTTTCTTATTCCCAGTAAGTCACAATTAGTCACGAAAAGCTTCCTATATCATTCTCAAAGAAGGTACATGAGGCAATAACATGAAAAGATTTAAGTACATTCACCTGAGTATTAGTTATAAATATTATTACTTTAATTAGAATAGCAATTAAATATTCTTAGAATAGAGAAGGATATAACATATGTTACATCATCGATTTATTCAGCTCACTTTGAGTTTAGAATCTCAGTCTTAGAGTCTCGACTTTTTAAAATAGAGTAAGAAATTTTTTTAAATCTCAATGTTTATTTTTTTATTTATGTTAGTCGAAAGTCATCTATCGTAATTTGCATTTACTCTGGCGTTAAATTCTAACAAACTATTAAAATATTTCATTTTGAATTGAATTTTTTATTGTTTATCAACGTTGCCCTAAGAAGCAACATTATAATTATTGGCGGCGGACCTCGAAAGTGACGAAGGCCATGTGACGAAGACGACACCTGAACCACCACTCTCATCTCCAAACTACCATAACACGCCAATGGGAAGATTTGGAGCTCAGAAGGATTTAACGTACCTCAGCTACACGTATTTCTCTTTGAGAATTTTTTGTTTTTCAAAACTTCTTCTCCCTCTTTTTAACCATGAAAATAATAATTAAAATACTGTTGAAATCTTTATAAATTACGAAAATCACGAGAGGTATCTAAAGTGTTAATTTTTCTCTTTGAAAGTTAGTTATTATTATTAAGAATATTTTTTTGAGACTTAATACCTTTTCCATACCCTGGGTGACTTCATGCTTGCGATTTAAATAAAACTTTCGTTGAAGAATTTACATTATTTAACTGAAAGTTAACAAAGTATTGAAATTTCTTTTTATCGGAGCTCGGAGTTATAGTTGACATTTTTAGAAATTTGAGAGTTTGTTTGAGGAAAAATGTTTACGATACTGATAGTGAGGAGAAGGGGTGGGCTGTCCAATCGGAGAAAAGCAGCTCAAAGTCAGAAAGTAGGCGAAATAGGAGTGAGAATCCACGTCTCCGAATCACGAAGATTGGGGGGCGTGAATTTGTAGTAGGGTCAAACAAACTCTGATGTCTAAGCCCTGCTGCACTCTAGGCATCAGTTATAGGAAATTTTTGAACCAATCAGGGTAGTTATCGTTATTAATTATTTTTATTCATTTTTTGTGGTCATAAAAGCTGCCTTCGTACTTCGAGGAAAGGTGTAATATTTTATACATTTTCTATTTATAAAGTTATCCAACAATTATCAGTTTTATGCACACACAGTTATTGTATTTGATTACAATAAACTGTCATTGTTGATCGAAATTTCCCAATTTTCTCTTTCAGAAAGCTCTGTTCAGATACTCTCTGATTGTTTAAATCCTTTTCAAAAGCTCTTTCTTCTGAAGGGGATCATGGAAAAGTTAAATTTGCACAGAAGCAAATATTTAAGTGTTGCAGTGCAATTTCTTTCTTTCTTTTTTTTTTTTTATTTTTTATCTTGATGAAACACGGCGGACCAGTGATTACCCTCAACATCATTATCCAGGACATTTTTCATTTTGAGAAAGAATTGTTTACTGTTAAAAGTAAATGGAAGATGCAAAACTGTTAAATAGAAGCGACCTATCTTTACAGTCTTCCTTTTTTTTTTTCTTCTTCCCACTATCTCTGAAACAATAAGAGAAAATGCTAAGAGTTCATATTACCGTAAAAGAGAAAAATACTCGAAAGGGACTTCATTTTGTTGTATTCTAAAGGGACTTTTATAGCTCTCATTATTGTTTGACATGTCTCTGCGTTCTAAAAATAGAAAAGATTATCCTTTCCCCAATACGACTTTTTTTTCTTTTTCTTTTAGTTATTTACCTTTCTTTCACCAAGATTTATTTACTGGAAGCTTTTACTAAAATGAAGGCCGTTAATGAAAACTAAGAAAACCGCAATAACAGTGAGGTACTTAAGCACTCTTCGAGAAAATGAAATATCCGGTAATGCTATTATCCCGTAATGACTGTTGCCATTTAACGTTACAAATTATGAATGCAAGAATTCTGCCAGAAAAGTTCGAAATTTTCTCCATGCGATTTTTGTTCTCGAGCTTAAATCAAATATTATAATTCATACAATTTGCGTTAAAAGAGGTTAAAATGGCGGGATTTTGATGACTTCTAATTTTGTTAAGTTATTAACTCTGTTTACCCGGATAGAAAAGAAAGAGCACTTAAAAAAGGAGAATCCTGCTCGCATAAAAGGATACTTAAGGCTCCTCGAATTATTTTCTTTTTATAACGAAATATTTGTGGCCTTGATTTACTTTAAAATTATTTTAAGATTCACTAATTATTTCATAAAACATATTTATTAAAAGCTGTTAAAGATTTTATGAAAACAATTTCTCTAGGTTTTTATTATTATGATTTAATAATCAGAATTATGGTTTATTCCTTTCAAAATAAACTGACTATAAAATACCATTTTATACTATTTTAATAAAATATTTTAAAACCTGAAGTTTTAACTAAATGACGCAAGTATAGGCGAGATCCATTAACTAGTAATTAGAGATTTTAAATACAAGTGAAAGAATAAATAGAAAGTAATATTTGTAATAAATTGTGCAAAAATAATGCCCATTGATGAATTATTTATTTAATTTTTTGAGTCAACCATGATTCAATAAAAGAAATTGCTTGGCGGTGATATCATTCAACGTTTTCAAACCAAATAATACTAAAAAAAGTAAATGTACAATTTCATATACTGTATTGAAATAAAAATTCTAATCACCTGTTATTTACACAAATCTCGTCAAAATAAACCTATTTAATTTAGTAGTTGCACTATGGACTTTTCATGCTTTCTCTCAAACAGGAATTTTGCGAAATAACGTTTTGTTTGATGATATAAATCGTTTTTTCTTTTTAAAAAAAGTTTTAGTCTCATTTAACTAGAAATCAATAAATATCCATTCTGAATTTCTCTGACTCATCCTTATTTTTACACAGACATTCAGTTACGGTCGCCAAATCTGCGGTTAGACTGTAATAGCATTAATGGAACAATCAAAAGTAAGTTTCTTGACGACTCTTTAAGGATCTGTTATAGAGATCAAATTAATTCGCCTTCTGATAAAATTCGTTTCAAATCCGCGTTTGCCCTCAACATTTACATTTTGACATAAATTTACCAAATTGAAATTTTTATTTGAGAGAGACTTATTGAAATATCCTCTATACTCATTTTTTTAAAGAAAATTTTCAAATCTTTTGAAGTTTACTTAAAAACTAAATCCCTTCATCGACTGTGTTCTTGAACTGTCACTTAATAGAATATTTTTCACTGGTATTTATTAGCAGAAATATTACAAATAGTAATGCAAAAAAATTGTAATGCTCCTACACTATTATTTCCTTCTGTTCTCATAACTGAGCTTCTTTAGAGAATCACAAAAGTACTCAGTCAAATGGATAGTGAGTTCCATGAAGATGATAACCAATATTTTATTCTGATTTACGAATAATTAATCTTTACTTCTACTTTTACCTGTGGTAATTACTCCCAAGTGAGTCTGATTTCACTTTTCAATGAAAAGAATTTTGATTTTTACCAACCCTATTGCATTAGACGAGGCCTCAGACGAATTAGAGTATAGGATTCGAGCCACTAGCCATATGTTGATTCATCAAGAGTTACTTCAAAGATTCTTTACTAATCGCAAATCTAATACCGATGTTTTTCTCGGTAATTTCCGCTATCTTTTTCATGTACAAACTCTAGCATTAAACGCTTCACTTATTATATGCATTTCCTCACTTATATTTATTACACTGCACTAAACCTTATATGATCTACATTGTTCATATTTTTCTGTTGGTAGGAATTTTGAATTTAAATAACATCAGGAAAAATCCCCAAAGTGTTGATTGAAGGGAAAATCGTGATAGAATCCACGTCATAAAATGAATAATAAAATTAACAACATCAGCATTAACTTATTATTAGTAAAATAATAATGAAATTTTCGCAAGTATTTCATTTTATTTCATTAAGAGATAAAGTCAATTTTCCGCAATTCGTTAAAATTGAAGACTTTCTCTTAAATTCAACACACACTTGCACACTTAAAAGACCTGTCTGTATTTTTTGCGTTTTGTGATTTTTTTTTCATCCTGTTTCCTTATAGGTTTCTGTCATTTCGCATATATAATAAGAACAAGGAAACTTCCACTGCAGCTGCATTAATTGGAACACATGACCTGACTAATGTTCAATTTCATATCGGAAGTTAATATATCTGTGCGATTTTTATAACCGCAGTAACGAAGTACATGTTTTGGCGACGTGTCTTCATATGAATCTAATTACAATTTCAAAATATAACTTTCTGCTATTGGCAAGGTCTTTCATACTATGACCATTATTTTACATTTATTTCTCTAAAAATTTAAATATTTTATAAGGATAAAAATTCACTTCGCCAGTTTTATTTTCGTAAAGCGATTCTATTTTTATTTATATTTCTTAAACTATGAGAGAAGCCAAAGAGCTATTTTCAAAATACAAAGAAAAGTTTTCTGAATTACTATTCAAGCAATCTTATAAACTCTCCTTTGCTTAGTTTTTCCATCACATTAAGGAAATTATTTTTATTAAAGCTTTATTAAGATTTGTTCTGAAAACATTGAAAAGGAAATAATAAATATCTTATCAGAGAAGCTAATGTTGAGTGTTTTTCGATCTTGTATAATGAAATAAATTTATTTGACCCTTTCGCGACGGCAGATGCAAACACGCTCGTGCTGTAGGGGCAGACTGTTTCTTTCACGAGGGTTCCTCTAAGGCGGAACGTTTTCGCCATTAAGCCTAAATCGATGAAACGGAAAGATGAACTCATTATTTAATGTGTTTTGTAAAGTATATATGCGGTATATTCTTTATAATATATTTTTTATTTATATACATTATACACTCAAAATGTCATATTTATATTAGTGTTATATTTAATTATAGCAGTACCCTCTCTATTCCGGCGTTTCGTCTTGCCGGCCCTAAGATTAATCTGTTATCTTTACACAAAATGAAAAATCATAGAAAATTATTTTTTACACTTCTTCTATAAAATAATGTAGGCTGTCAGCACAAAACAATATATTTTTTTGTGGTTTGAGTTAACCCGTGAGTTTGATGTTTATTTGCTTGTACTGTATTAATTTTTATACAACAATACATAGATTTAGTTGTTTATGTTCGTTATTTTTGCTGATTTTTTGTTATTCGGTGTTTTCGACGATCCGACAGTGCTCAGGTCCGATATTTGTTGATTATCGAGAGATTACTGATGTATGTGTATGTGTGTGTGATAGAGAGAGATGATCTGCAACACACAAAATCATTCTCTTTCTTCTCTTTAACTTTCTTCTCTTTTTCAAGTATTATATTTTTTCACAAAACCAAATTTACCAACCAACTTTATGTACTTTTTATCTTCAGTCGTTACCTTCGCTTTGCTAGACCATGAGGTTCGGCGTAGCATCATAAGTCTTTAATAATTGTTGCGTCAGCAGAAATTCGGGATTTGCCCGTTCAGGCGCTCTATAACCATTTTGCTATATATCTCTCTTCCCTTTCACCTAGCCTGCTGCTTGCATGGGATTGCCGCTCTGTGCTTTTGTGATGTCTTGCATTTGCTAATAAGAGTTCGGACAATATCATCTCAGATAAAGACTATTTTATTTGCTACCTATTAATAACAGAGTCAAATTAAATTATACGGATGCCTTTCATATTAAAATGAGTCACTCAAATGAACTACAAGTTCTCCAGATGAATGATGTCCAATCTATAATAAAAATTCTTTATTATTTAACAAGTTTAAACGTCAGCTTTATCTTAGAATTGCTAACAAGAGAAGAAAATTTCCAAACAGAGAGTAAAGAGATTATACCCAAACCGTTAGAATCCTAGCTGTTGCCTCTCAGTCATAAGTAAAAATAATAAATAAGAAACTTAAAGGTGGCTGGCACTATAGTTACAATTGAATATTGATAGTTAAATCCTTTCAAGCTCAGACACTGTCATTGATTCTAATTTAACGAATACACCAAGAAACCCAAAAAGGATTGTTATTGGATTACGACACTATTTAATCATCTTAGTTTCGAAATCACTCACCTCACTACTAATCCCCTCATCAGCTCATCACACTGACACTCTCAAAATGCCCTTTCCACACACCAAATAATCTGCGCCACGCGTTAGGTTCAAACAGAAAATTTTCACTTATACAAGGTCTGACACTGTATTACAAACCGGATTTCAAAACCAAACATACAAAGCTTTAGTGAAATTAAAACTCTCCATTTATCAACAAATACCATATACTCATTTAAAGCGTCATTAAGAAGCCTTCTAATGGAGAATATGTCTTCACGCCCTGTTTATTTAATAAAAATTCAGCCAATCATTGTCGCATTCAGAGTTAAAGATCAATTCTACATTTTTGTCAAATGTTGTGATATATAATACTATGTTGTACCTAAAAATGTTTGTTTCTAAAACGTTCTAATACTCTGACACGTATGCGTGACGGTTGGTTTCGAACGAAAAAACGATCTGTCATAACAGATCTGTTACCAGGGTGCCAGTCGGGAAATGTGTGCATTTCATGCTGGAACTCGTACATGAAAACCTCTACGGAAGGGTTAAGTATAAGTGAAACATATTTGGCGTAGTTTTCTGACAAATTTTTTGAATATAAACCTAAATATTCTCAAACTATTATGATTTGAAATAGTCTCTTTTAAGTAAAAGCCACTAAAAACTTGATTTTTAGTATAATTAGTACACCCAGGACAATCATTCATGAACTTTGAAATGAAGAAAAAGTTTCACCATAAAGTGAAAAAATAAACTCAGTTCCACAACACACGCAAAGCAGTTTTTAGCATTATTTTGTGATCCTATACGTAATATTACAAAAAAAAATTGCATATGCATAGTACTGAAATAATCGTATCAGCATTCAATTTGCACAAAACGAAATCTTTAAGCTCATTAACTCATAAAATGCATGGATAAATTGGATAACTTATATATATATAACACATCGATCAATAACTCCCGAGTCTAACATTGAAAACAACATTTTTTTTGCAATTTTTTTTTATTCATCAACATAACACCTTTTGTTAATCACCTTTTAGGGTGATACAATCGTTCCAACGCTTTTCCAATTTTTTTTTTTTTTTTTTTGGAAAAAAATTTTTTTTTTTTGGAGTAAATAGCGATAAACAGGTTTATGAATCATCGACTCGTTGCTGTTTTTATTCCATCGAAAGCAATCGCGGCACCCACTTGGAAAAAACCTTTTTCACTTCACTTCAAAAAACCTTTTTCCTGGTCCGATCGACTTAAAATTTTGACACGTTTCAAGCAAAGGTTAGTACTCTAGAAAGACCTGGTTACTGGTTTACTACGAGCGCCATCTCTGGGTTAGTCTCGGGAGTTATTGATCGATGTGTTATATATAAAAGAAGAGTAGAAGAAAAAAAATATCAATAAATTTAAAAATTCATGAAATTTTCGAAAAACACAAAAAGGAGAATAATAAATTTAATTTTGTAACACACACACATATATATGGAGGTTGGGGTGCGCTTTTCTAATAAAAAAAAAAAAGATAAATTCTTCAAAATAAAAGATTAACTTTCTAAAGAAATACAAAGAAGGAAAAAACTAAACAAAATTTTAAATACACAATACATTTATTTATTTTTATTACATAGTATTAAATAATTTTAAAAAAGAGAAACACTTTAAAATTCTATTTGCTAAAAGAGGATATGAAATCTTTCATGTAGTCCTTAATTCCAAACAAAATTTCTTGTTATGCATGATATGTACAATACACAGATTTAATAGACTAAGTGTGTATTGAAGATCTTACAATATGTCTGGTGTTAAATCATAATTTGAAGGCTTCATAACTAGTTGCATTGTGATTTCGACTCATTTAAACCCAATTAATCAAGAGATAAAGGAATCATTTAAAGCTGTCCAGACAATAGCGCTATAAAACAAGTTTATTAAATAGCTCTTTGAATTAAACAAAGAACAAAATAACCAGTATGTCGCGACAATCGAGGTCAATGCACTCAGAATCCAAACAAAAGGATGTCACTGGAACATGTGGATGTAGTGAAACGTGTCGAATTAAAGAGCGCTTATTGTGTTATTTTTAATTTATATGATATTGTCAGTTGAATATTAAGTTAACAATTTGAATTTTTTTTCAAAAATTAATCCAAACAATTTAGTTCTCAAGCAATGAAGCACAGAAGCTTAAAAAAAGGGAATTCTTGAGTTGTCTGTTTCTTACAATTACTATGTTTGTCATCGTTAGGTCTCTGTGAAGTTCTGAGTAACATCAATTTAATCTAAAACAATAGTCTCTTCAAAATGGGTGGGGATTAAAAATATCGACTTGGTCTCTTCAAGTGAAAAGTTCGTCAATTAATTAAAACAGATCGAAAATGAGATTTATTTCCAAATGGAAAATAGCTTCAATTCACTTCATCCCTAGCTTTATAAACACTAATTCAGTGTAGGTGTTATTGATGATTTCAAAGAGTTAATAATAAATAGCAACTACGTTAATTTTTGCCAGCATTTTCACAATGACGCATCATGACATTACACATCCAGGAGATGCGGGCAAACGATTTTGAATGAAACAATAACAAAGCTGTTCTCATGAGATTCGTACTCTTTTAAGCAATCGTTCCCATCAGCCTCTATTTTATAATTGCATTATTTTACCTCTTCCACCTGTAATTAAAACGAGTGTTCTTATCCAGGAAACCGCGATTAAGAGCTCTCATTATCTTTATTTTAAGGAGGCAATTAATTAGATTTTTCATTTTCTTGTCCTGTAAAGGAGAGCAATAAATCAAAGTTGTCGCAAGTGTATATGAGTGTCTCCAAGAATTCAACATTGTAGTGTAATCCTGTAACTCAAAATAAACAACACTCTTTGCATTCAATGCTTTTCACAAAGTCATATACGAAATTTTCAATTTCTATCGAATATGATTAATCATTATTAGTCCTGAGGATGTCAACTATCATTTATGCATAATTTTATGTACATTTAATGAATATACAAGAAAGAAAGGGAGTGAAGTGTATGTATAAATCCATCTGTTTGAGAAAAGAGATCTGTAACTTTCACTTCAGAGATAAAAGCTTTCCCAGATATCAGAAAAGTTAAGAGCTCCATGCTTTTGCAAATTGAATTTTGCTAACTAAAGGTCGTTTATTTTAGAAGGGAAAATAATTATGTCAAAAAGTACAATACCATTGGATTCCGTTTTAAAGAATTGTCAAACAGTAACATCTAATTTTTATCTCATTATTGTATTAATTCACATTCATTCTGCAAAAATCTTTATGTATTTTCTAATTACATTTTGAGTTCATTTAACTCCATTACCGCTGATTGTTATACGCAGAAGGAGGTTTTGCATAGTCCTTCGTTTCGAAAACAGCTTCCACACTTTTAAGGAAGTTTTAAATTTTTAGATCCTTATGTACCGAAAATGTTGTATACAGAGCAATAGACTCACTTTGACGAAGCTTTTGTTTAAATTTTTTTAATATTTTATGAGATTGAAAATTACTTTTGCGATCTTTCCAAACAATTCTTTTTAAAAAACATCGAAGGCTAACATTTTATTAGCGTGTTTTTTAGATTTGACTTTATGCTGAAAAATAATTCTATTATGATCTTGTGAAACGAATAAATACTTCATAAAATTCGGTTACAATATTATCGTTTCTAACCTTCACCTTTTTCCATCGGTTGACATGGTTATAACTGTTATGCTGAGGTAAACAGAATAGAGATATTAACAAAAAAGTAACATTTTAATCGAGCAAAGTTTTTTTTTTTTTGAAAAAATATTATTCATAATAATAATCAATCAAATTGAGTAATGTACCAACAATTACTTATGCATAATACCCGGGGGAAATGACGAATATACACGAAAGAAAAATTATTAGAGAATGAAAAAATTGATAATAGACATACAATATTGCAATAACTTTTACAGAAATTGATGGTTTTTGTATTGTGATAGAAAGTTCTGTAACCCATGACAGCAGTAGAATGCATAAATTACGTGGTTAAGCACTGAATGTCATATAACTATGTTTACATTTTCAACGCAATTACCAGGAATGAGAGAGGACGCGTAATACAATGATATATTCCTTGAAATATTTGAAAGCTTAGCTTTGTCCTCAGATCTAGCGATTCTGGAGCCGCAAATCTTGTTACGCAAATCAAGTAAGTAACACTTTTTCAAATAAGATTTCGCGTTATTAGTTGAGCCTTGATAATTATCCAAAATGTAAAACTCTGAAATTTTGGATCAGAATAGTTTTGTTCAGATTAAATAGAATGGAATTACTTATGCAAGGCTGGAATTACACTAAGAAAATTTCTTATAACATTAGTGTTGAATCTGAATGGCATTCCAAAGTCAAACAGAGCCGTTTACTCAAAAGAATACGAGTTCGGTAATGCAAACGTAATTTATTTACAACATATAAACAAGAATTTAAAGAATGAATGTGAAGGGTAATATTTTTTTTTATTAAAGAATAACTTTTGCTGACAATTATAACAGTGTTCTTTTAGAAGCATTTCCATTTTGGCTTACATCATGATTCGAATATCTGCAATACTGATAGTTGTACTGATTTAGCAATACAAACTTAAGCAATTAAGGAGTTCAGTATCGAATGATAACCTAACACCCAGTATACGTTGAACTACAAGGAATTTTTAAAAATCCCATCAGTAATCGTTGCATTAAAGAGTTATTGATTAAAGTATCCGACTACATTCGGAATAAACTTTTTTTTAAAAGAAATATATATAAATGATTCAAGAAATATTAATTTTAATTAATATTTCTTGATAATAGTCACTTAAATGAATATTTGCTTTCTAAAAAAACTAATTATCTGGGGAAATGATCTAACGTAGATTTTTGAGTTAAAATGCTAAAAAGCGTATTTCCCAAAATTAAAAATTTATCAAATATAGATTTCGTGATAATGAATTTTAAATAAATATATAGATTATTTATTCCCATTAAGGACAGTGACCTATTGACCATGGTCGCGAATCTGCAGCTGGCATTATTTCCGTCGAGTCATGACTTCGAGACCAAATGGTATTAAAGACCCGCCGTGTAGAGGGGCTGATGCAAGTTAAAGGTTGTTGCGACTGGACGACGGTCCGTCGTCGGACTTTGGCTCCCGAAGACGGGAGCCTAGACTCCCATCGTCGAAGCTCGAGGCTCCAAATCCTCCTGTTGGCTTGGTGTGGGAGTTTGGAGAGGAAGGTGGCTGTTCTCAAGGTTTTTTTTGGCACTTGAACTAGGCTTAAAATTACGAGATCCGTCCCCAATAGCCCTAGTATTGCTTCTAAGTTCCACGTTAATAAACGACCAATTAAATTCATTAAGGAGCTAAAGTAAGATTTTCTTAATGTGTTCAAAATATGTTTAAAGATATTACAAATCGATTTAAAATTCAAATATAAAATTTTGAGTAATTTATTTAAAATAAATAACTCAAATTTATTTCTGTGTGTGTGTGTGCATTGATTTAACTGAACTATTGATTAACTTTAACTGTTTGTGTGCATTGATTTGTTTTCATTCTTAATTATAACCAGTCCTCTTTGCCACGGCGCAACTTGCAAAAAAATATATGTTGATATTGAAGAAATCTGTTATATCATTAATATTTAGGGTTTGTTACCAATTTCCTTTTTTATCAGAAATTTTTCACAAGGAAGTATTTCCACTCTTTATTTACCCTTTTCGGGTGCGTCTCTTTCAAGGAAGTATCAGTAAAAAAAAAACCACTATTTATTTTATTCACATCTTTATCGGGTATGATGTTTGTTTTTAGATTCATTCGTATGAGCAGGACTTTTTGATAGCAAATAAGGCAATAACGGTTCGTTTTTCTGATTGCGTATTATTTTACAAAAAATAATTGTTTTTTTGTTTCAGTGATGATACTCGGTTCAATAAATATTGATTCTTTTGATGGTTAAGCAAATTCTACGGCCAAATTTAGTTACCGTGAACTGAAATAAACACCAAATTAAATCCTCCAACATCCAAGAAATTCATTAAATATTAATGAAGATAAATTATGTTAAAATTTGAAAGCTTGAAAAAAAAAAGTTTTCAAGCAGTCCTAGAGAATTAAACCCCAATGCATAACACAAAAATACAGAAAAGTTAAGATATTAAAAAAACCGCAGATCAATCATATGTTCAGTTAATTATTTTATCATGTGCCTGCGTTTTTAGTGCAAAGCGTTTCTAATTGAACTTTCTTTAAAAAATAATTTCCAATTTCTTAAATAATTAGTATGAAATTTCTACGCAAAATTCAAACGGCTAATCATAATAAAAGCAATCTCAAATGAAATGTCTTAAATACTCGTATTAACGAATATCTTCTTTGATATAAATATATATATATTCTTCCCTAGCATCCACAATTTTAAACGTACAAATACATTTTTTCTAAGCGAGCCTGACAATTGTCCAACTGTATAATTTAAAGAATTTTTAAAAATATGCGAATTACATAAATTTTTAACCTATTTTGGAATCTGAACGTGAGATACTTTCAATTACTATTTATGCAAAAATTTATTGCAATACTTAGAGAGAACATAAGTTTCCCCCCCAAAAAAAATGTCTTATTATTAAATACGCTAATAATTTAGCTTAAAATTTGTGTAACTTATAAATGTTTTTTATTGAAAGAAGTTTTGCTTTCAAATGCAATTTATATTATAAAATACCAAAACAAATCCTCCCTTGCTAATTTGTAAGATTAAAATATTTTTGGGAAGAAATATCAATACTTATTTCAAATTATTACTAGTATTATCAAATATTAAATTGTTCATTTCGTTAAAAATGAAAAAATTTGGGGAGGGGGAATGTTTTTCTCGTTATGCACAATTTACTTTTCTTACTATACCTGTGACAAGAAACATATTCCAAACTATTTCAAAACTCGAATATCCATGTCATTTATTCTCTCTTTTGTGAAAATGCACTGTACACTTAAATTCTAATTAATCTAAATTTTTTGCAAAGAAAATAAAAATTCCTTTATAAACTAGGCGCACTTCCAAAGAATTATCTTCTTTTAAAGGATTATTTCTCTAACTCTAGATCCAACAACTTCCGCATAATGCAAAAGTTCACTTCTCGCATACTTCACATTTTCGCATAAATCTTTTTTCGTTAAAAGAAAAATTATGTTTGTTAAAATATTTCTTTCAAAAAAGTTTAATCGTGCCAAAAGGAGTTTAATAATAATTCTTCTTACATTCATCCTGTAACACTGTTACTTTGTTCTTAAAATCATTATTCTGAAAGTAGTCTGTTATTAAAATTACATATTTTAACATAGCATTGTATCAAATTAATTTTAGCGAAGTAATCCAAATGTATAACTTGATCTAATTACCTGAAACAACACAAAACATATTTTTCGTGTAGATTTTATTTTACATTATGGTTGCCAATAAATATATAAACCGGAATCAGTGATACTTAGAAGAAATGAGAAATAATCTTTATGTATATATATAAACGATTATGTATTCTGTTCTAATTTTCGTATGTTGCAGAATAATTCATTTTTTAAAAAAAATCTGTTACATTGGTATCGGTGTTTGATATTAAAGTTTTTGTTCCACAAATCTTACGTTTGCTTTAATTTTGATATCTGAAAAGAGTATTATTACTCACTACGATACTGTATCGTTTGCTTCATTTCTAATATTTAATAGAATAATTTAATAATTATTTTTAAAAACGTTAGTACCTTTGACGACTAAATCAGTTTTTTGCAAAAACTTGGAAAGGAAGAATTTACATATTTTTTTATATTTATTGTAATTACACAATACGTATTTCAATTTATTTTACATAATTTTGATTAAAACATATAATGAAAAGTAATTTTGTATTCGTTATTGCAAATTAAAATTAGGTAATTAAAATTGCAACCTTCTCTAAAAATAATTTTCCTGTTACAAGAACTCTTAGCTCCTGTTAGCTCTTAGACTTGTGATTTTCTTGCTATGTATCCTTAATAATTTTTTTTTAAAAAAAAAAGCTTTTGAGGAAAATAACTTTTTGTTTGTAAGTATTGGTTTTTATTCGAAGTCTTATGTCGATACTTGGAACAAGACAAAATTGATTCTCATCATGCCCAATGACTAAACATCAGTTAAAAGAAATCAAAAAACTTTCCATATTTAAAGCTCGTTCATTTTAAGAGAAATGGCTGCTACACTCATAAAAAAAAGTACTAATAATTCTTCCGTAGTTATGGTTTAGTTAAATATGACGACAACTTATAGAGAAGTGGAGAAAAGTCTTCAGGGTAAGAAGAACAAATAATTTATTTTGGGATTAAAACGTCATAAGATAAAAGTATAAAACTTTCACTCATTACATATCGTCACCTTCAAATGCTAGGGTGCTCGTGTGATAAATCACTCAAGAAAAATGAGGTGTGTAGGTCAAAATAACTCCCCAGAGCAATTTAAAATTGATGAATGGCACTTGAGTACGTTCTAACTTATAGTTTCAACCAATATTTCATTTTTACGCCAATTTGCCACATTTTATCGTGGAAACTAAAGAGGATAAGTTATAGAATCGTGGATAACCGATATCGGGAAAATAAGTTAAGAAGTTCAGAAGTAGATATTGTTTGTGAAATTGAGAAGAAATTTTTGTCTGGAAAAAATGAGAGACTTGGAAAAAAAAACCGAATTGTCTTATTTTTCTAGGAAATTCTTCGAAGTACTGTTCTTCGTCTTTTTAAGCGTGAGGAAAGAGAAAAACAGTCTTATTCATGACACAGAATCTTAGATAAGATACACGAATGGCTGATTTATCAAAAAAAAAAAATGCACGATATAATTTTGATAAGACTCAAATCACAACTAAGCATATAAGGAATAAAAATATTTGTACTCGCACTTTACTTTTAAATTTTTATGTTTATTGCGTGAAAATCACTTAATGCAGTTCAATGCCGTATTCTTAAAATGAATGGGCTACAAATTAAAATTTGTGTTATAAAGCTTGAGATTTTAAAGGGAACTTTTTTAAGAAAATTCTATTCTTATAGTTGAATAAAGACAATAGATTTCTTTCGAGTAAAATAATTGTTTTCCTTGACAGTAGATGATTTATAGTAATTAGTTTACAATTAGTTTCGCACAATTTTGGTTTAATGAAGATCTAAGAAATTAAAAAAAAATATTGAAAATCGAAATTTTATTTCAACAATCATCGTATGCATATTGTTACACAATCCAATTTATATTGTAATTAACATAATAATGTAAAATAACTAATTTATTACAATAATGTAATTAACTTATCTTCAAGTAAATTCAACGTTCTATATCTTAATAATTTTTTACTTCTACGCACTATATTTCTCTTTTATAAAAAACATAGTTTTAAATTCTTAAAAATGCTTAGGCAATTTTTTTATTATCTGAATTCTAACTCAAAATTACTGAGCCAACGTTTCTGAAAAAGGTATTTAAAAAAAAAAAAAAAAAAAAAAAAACACCCCTATCCGCCTATCATTTACCAGTGAATCAAAACAAAATACATAATACCTCGAAATCGACACTACTTGTTTATTCTTAAAATACGTAATTCTCCGGATTGCTGAAAGAAATTCTAAATAATTTTGAAATAATCACAAAATGGATTCCCCTAACACGTGTTCAAACTTCACGTGCGTTAGATATGTGACGAAATGAAATATTTTTATGTGTCACAACATGTTGCATCTTCAATATTCCCATTAGCTTGTCGCTAAATTTAAGCCCCATAGTTACTGCTATTCTTACTCGTAGCTATACAGAAAGCTCTCTCTTTTTACTAAAAATCTTAAATTTTCTGACTAATAAATTCGATCCTTAAGAATTCTTAATGCACTTTTAAATTCACACTGTTAATTATCCTTTTTTAATTACCATTATTTTTTTTAAATAAATTTGAAATAAAATGGCAGTTCTGAGCAAGTGAAGCCAAAGTTCACCTCTAAAAGACTACGAGATGTGGAGATTAAATGCCATGAGGCTCATGGACTCCAAATAAGTTATCCAACGTATCTTCAATGCTTTATTATACTCATTATCTTACATTTTTTTTTTTTTTTTTTTTTTTTTTTATCTTTCTGAATTATTAGCATAACTTCGTTCTGAACATCACAAACATCGAATCGAATTCATGAGCTTTTTTTAAGAAAAATCTTCATCCGCAATTGAATATTGTGTTGAAAATGTATTCCTTTTGCTCAAATAATCCAACAGATAATATAATATATACAATTAGAAAAATTTGTAAGCTTTTTTTTTTTTTTTTTTTTTCATTTTTGAAATTTCTAGATACTTTATATAAAGACAAAAATCTTCTCTTTAAACAAAACAAAAACACCAATTTATGATGGTAATTTAAAATAATTTTTGTAAAAACATCTTACCATACAACTGAATTTTTTAAAAAAATGTTTCACATATAGACGATTAAGGTGGTTCTAAATAAGAAGTTTTTTGCAACAGTAATATAGATAAAATACCGAGCTAAGGGCAGAATTCTAAAGTATCACCTTAAACATAATTAAGTATTTAAATTATTTAATGTGTTCGAATATGGTAATTAAATATTAATTACATTTAAAAAATTAAACACTTCGCAGTAAACGTCAGAAATCGAAAATATTCTATCTATAATCAACTGTAAAAAGAATGTAACATTTATCTATGAAGAATATACCATTTAGCTATTGCTCATGGTGAAACTAAAATTAAAACAGCTATTCGATGTAAGGATTAATTTTCCTTCAAAATAAATAAATAAATAAATAACGTAATGAAAATAAACATATCTTCAAAAACTTACAAACAATTATTAGATATGAAAAATATCTTCTCAAATAATCTTTTTAAATAAAGTGAAATCACTTTCTTAATTCTATCGAGATTTTTGATTTTTTTTTTCCTACGCGGAGAAAAAAATTTGCGCACAAATAGATGTCTTTTTCCTTTTGAAAATGATGAAAATAAGTTTGAAATAAATCACACGATTCTGATCTTTATTTTAAAAAGAGAGAAGATAAATTACATACTTTAATATACTGCAAGTGTGCTTTAAAAATATAAAAATACATAAAAGTTATAATCTGTATAGATGTAATTTGAATCTAAGAAGAGCGTGTTTTAATTTACTCTTATACAGTTCATAATTTATGTGATTTAGATTTGCTATAAAAGATATGGCAACGGCCTAAATTACGAGTCTCCTAATAATTTTAAAATTTATTCACCCTCTCATCTTAATTTAGATTATTAAAATCCATAATTAAAATATTTTCCATAGTTTAATTTAAATTGCGATCAAAATAAATAAATAAGGACAGTTAAACACCCGTGGGAGATTGCCAACCTGCGAGGAACGTGGACGAATTAAAAATAAAACACAGGTTGCCCCTTACAAGAATTGATCAGTACTGACGTATGTGGAAATTATTTTTGGACTAAAAGATATCACTGCATGACGTCAAATGAATAAGTCATTGGTGTTAGTTAATGATATTAGTAATAAACGACAAAAAAAAAGTCTTAAGAGCCAAGTAATAAATTGAGTTAAATTCTATGTATTACGTAATAATTTATCTATTGCTCTATTATATCCATTAGATGCATCAAATCATTTTGTAATCAGGGTTTAATTAGTTTTCTCAAACTTGCTTTAGTTTTTTCAATGTTATAATTTTTTTTGAAAGCGAATGAAGAATAGAAAATATAAATACTTTATACTTTTTTTCATTTTTATTAATTAATTGAAATTTTCGTTTGAATACTCTTTTGATTATATTCAAAAGAAAGTAGAAAAAATATTACCGAAGTATACATGATTTCAATATATTGACTTATTTCTTTTTAGCCACCAGAGGGCCACAAAATGTCGTAGCTGATCACTCTTGTAGTGACCGCTATTCATAATTTTATCGTATCTTTACATATATGCTTCAAGCATTTTTTTTCCTACTATAGTACTTATTTTTCAAAAAGCTTTCATAATAAATATCTCCTAAATTTTTTTATTGGTTTGAAATAAAACGTATGTCATACATGCTGGATACCTGCTTTCACTAATAATGAACTTAATCTTCACAAATATGACACAAAAAAAATTGTAACATTTTTTATTGGATTGAAATAAAACACTTATATAAAAAATTAAGTATTTTATTTACCATAGTTTGATGTATTACCTTAAATCATACGAAATAATCTATCAAGAAATGACTAAAAATGAATAAAATTATTCAAAATTTTAAAACGGTTGTGTAAGCAGACATTTTTTGCATCAAGATTTTCGAACTACTTCCTTTTAATTTGTTTTTCCTTCTAGGAATGTTGTCTTCATTCTAGGAATGATTTTAATGTTGATGTGCCATTATTACCCAACAAATAGGCTTTTGTAATAGATCAAGTAATATAAATTTAAATAAATCAAACTCTATTTAATATTGGTGGAGAAATATGTTTCTTCGCAACGCTTTACATAGAACAAATATTTTATATTTATAATTTTACTTGTTTTTGTATCTTTAATTTATCAATTTTACTCGTATAAAGTATATATTAAACCTATAAAAATTATTTTTCAAAAACTGATAGAGTCAAACAATACCAATGAAAAAATGAAATATTACATAAACGCAAAAAGTGAGAGTAATAGACGAGATTAAATGATTAGCTGGAATATGATAAAATTAAATAATTGGGGGAATCATCAATAAACAAAGAAAAAATATTAATTAAATGCATAATCGTGTAAAAAACTTTGAAACTCCTACTTAGTAACAAATAAGTAAAAGTACGTATCTCCTAAAAGAAGAAATAAAATTAAAAATAAAAATAATTTGCCAAGTACATGTTCAATTCTTATAAAATCATGTCATTATCCTCCAAATTCATGTCAATACTCTTAACTTTTAATCGAATATTTTTAATTCCATGTTAGTTTAAGAATTAATTTATATAACTTAAAGAAGAATCTCTAATGTGTCGAGTGTACAATTTAAAATTTATTTTCTCAGATAAGAGATAAATATAAATTTGGCTCAAAGCAAAGCATTAAAAACCTAGCATTTTCAGATGTTAGTGTTAATTTGTTAAATGGATTTTAAAAGTGTTAGATATATTGGAAAAAAGCATCAACAGTTACAAAGTAAAAATTCTTAAAAATTAGATTTGTATAGACAAATAAATTTGTAAACATGTGGCACTTTTTTGATTATAATCACTTGCTTATAATAGCAATTAACTCGATTCTAATTTTACAATATGGAATATGTAGATGTAAAGGCCTACCTTATATGACCTCCATTATATACTATTATCGAAAAGAATCTTAACAGAAATGAAAAATATATTTATTTGAGAAATTAAATGAAATAACAGAATCTTTTCTTCTAAACTGAATTAATAATAGGGGCGAAATTCAAATCCTTTGATTATTTGGTACTTATTGTATGGATTTAAAGTTCGGTTTCAGGACTTAGAGTCATACTCTATACTCGTAACTAAGCAATGTTAGTGGTGAACTAGATAATATGAAACATCAAAAAACACCAATTAGTTTATCCCATTATCAATATCTTTCCTTCAGGTAATCAGACAAAAAATTATCTGTAACGAATCTATTAAGGTTCTGTTAGGTTTTAAGCACTAAAAATTGCTATTCCAATTTTAAAAAAAGTTACAAATAAATAAAAAGGATAAAAGAAATCGAAAATTAATTAATCGGCATATTCTTGGCGTACTTAATCTTCAACGTACCTCTCTGTAGCTGGTGCGCCAGAGATTTCCGACGCTAGGTTTGATGACAAAATAATTCTTTTTGGATAAATGTGTTAAAAATAGTGTTTTTCACTAAAATAAATCTAAAAATTAATGAGCAATAATAGTTTTATACAAAATATATCCATTAAATTTTATGATAGAAATTATTCATCGCTTTAAGTAATTTAATTTTTGATTGTGTTGTATCAAACTTCTTACCGAGAAGTAGGGGAAATTATATTGAAAGCATTTAAAAACTTATTTAATATTTATATCAATATCTTTGCTGATGGAGACATGATTTTAACCATCCGTTTTTGGAAATTTTTAGTTATCTAAAGCAATTAAAGCTCAAAATTCTGAAATACATTGAATTATTTTCAATTAGGTTAATTATCAAGCAAAAAGTGTTTATTTTAGAATAACTCTTAGAAATTCGTATTTTTGAATACTTCATGTATATATTCTAAAATTGGCAATTTCCTTTTACTTTAAATATTATTCATCTTGTTCAATTAAGGTAACATCCAGGAAATAACTTATTCATTTTGTGTTTAAACTGATCTTAAAAATGTTTTGAAATTTTAAAAGAAAAACATTACATAAAAATGTTCCTAAAATTTAAAATATTTGCGAAATCTACTGAGCATAACACAATGAATTATTTTATTTTTATTGTGTATTTTTGTAAGAAAACTGTAAGCCTTATTAATAAAAAGTCACACGATTTATAAAAACAGATTAGTGTCTTTTCCTCTTAAATATGCCAAACATGCTTCGATGGTCATATGAAAAAAAAATGCGATATCATAATTGCTTTAAACATATTTAATTTAACACTGCCTTCGATGATTTTTTCCAGTGATACATG